>VZRH01004766.1:1177046-1213309 GCA_013397555.1 Urocynchramus pylzowi | reverse complement strand
TTTTTTTTGACTGGAAGCCTATTATTTTGGATTTTTTGGTACACTACCTGTGTTGGAGTTCTGTTGCACCACCAGATTAGGTATGTTTTCCAAATCCTCCATTACATTTAACTTTATGGTAAATCATCCCACAGAGCTGTGGTAGGATGGATAAAATCAGGTCTTTCTAGGTCACCCTTGCTTTGAAGATAACTATTTTTAAGTTGACAATATAGATAATGAATTTTTTAGATATATGGGTAGGATTAGATTACACCTTATGAAGAGATGAAGCCTGAAAAAACTGGAGTTTTAAGGAGGATGGGAAAGAAAAGAAGATTGTCGGTAATATACTGACACACCTCAGTACTAATACTGATAATACTGACCTTTTATCTCACAACTAGTTGTTTGGTCAACAGAGTACTTTCTCTCTGAAAAATGGTTTATTCAAATATATCTGAAAAATACTGGCAGAACAGTGATAGTTAGTCATCACAGTTGGTCTGGGACAGACCAATATTTTTGGAGTGTTTTGTGCGAGAAAGAAACAAGACTTTTTGTTTAAAGCACAGATACTTATTTTATCAAACAGGATTCATACATACAAATCAATAACAGTTTCTAAAAACCTATTTTTCATGTCTAGCCTTAAGACCAAGGTTCTTAAAATACCTTTTATTTTTCTCATAGAACAAAGTCTTCTCCTGTGTTCTGCTATATTACACATTACTTCCACCTGCGATTGCCCTCCCGTTAGTGGAATTTCAGAACTTACAAAGGGAAGCTGGGCATTCTTGCTAGGCATGAACCTCTGCTCTCTCTTTTCTGCAGAGAAAATTAATGGTCAATCCCTTGTGGAATGGTTCTTAAGATCCTTCCCAGAAGCTCACAAAAACTCAGAGCTTAGGCTGTGCAACTATCTTTTTCTGTGACTCTTCATCAAAATTGTTCCTTGTCAAAAAATTAAAAAAAAAAGAAGATAAAATAGTTTAAGAAGATTTTTTTCATAAACTTTTAGTTATTAAGTAAAGATATTTACTTTGGAAATATTGTCAGTAAGGTTACAACATCCTTTAATTATTGAGCCTATGACATTTCACTGTTTTATGCAGGGGTGTTTGTGTTGTCTGCATTTCATTTTCCCATTGTAACTGCAGAAAATCTGAAAGTAAGCAAAAGTTAAAATGTAAATGCCATGGTCTTAGCTGTAATATTAAATGTTCCCCATGGTTTTACGATTACCCTTTACAAAATCTGTTGATGCATTTTGGCAAGCACAATATTAAAAGTTTGCTTGGCAAAAATCCCCTTAGCAGGACCTGACAGACAGTAAGGTCAATAAAGTTTTAATCAACAAAGGAGAAAATACGTTTCTTCCAGATGGGTGCCATGGAGCAATGCTGGCATGAAATATTTATGATTCACTTTAGAATCTCAAAGACTGCAACATAAGGAAAGGCTGGTGATTATTTGTGAAGTAGAATGTGCTCATCCTTGGAATTTCTAAGCATTAGACTGCTGTGAAATAAATGTTTGCCTTGTTACTGGAAGTATGCAATTTAGCATTTGACAGAACACCAAGTTTGTTGTTGAACTTTGTTGTGTTCATGACCAATCATCACTTTTTAAAAAACTCCTATTACTTATATTGTATGTGATGATCCTTCAGGTGTTCCTGTCTTTTTAAACTGTGGATTTTGTTTGGATGATCAGCAGCTATGTATTTGCTATTGATAAAGACATCATACTGTCATTAAGATTTTGTTGTGCTAGAACTGTACAACCCACACAGTGATATTTTAAAAAGAAGAGAGTTTTTTTCTTTTCAAAATATGGGCTAGACTCTGTGCTTGGGCAACTAAAAATAAATCTGTAATGAAGAGAATCATTACTACAAGTGAATTTTCTCCCTGAGTCCTAATCCTGATATCTCACCCACTCTCAGACTCAGACCCAAGGAGGAAACCCGGGAAATCTTTGACATGGTGGCTGAATTCATGGCATCCCTTACATATTCCCAGCACTGTGCAGTAACTGCTTCCTAATGTGACTCAAGTGGTCTCGTCACAGGAGCTGGAGTATTGGAATGGATTGCCCTGATACTTCTCTATTCTCAGCAGAGAATTAAATGAAAACCTGCCCTGTCCAAGCCAAAAATGACCAGTGGCTATGTATTCTGAATCACCAAAAAGACTGAGAAATATCAAGTTGACTCGATATGCCAGTCACTCTTCTAAAGTGGTTAACCTAGGAAAGTCTAAATGTATTCTGCATTAATTTCTGCTACTATTTCAACACTTGTTAATTAACAATTAATGCAGCCATTAATTAACACCTACAGCAAGCTTCTTAGCCACCATACTGAGAATTTGAAAGCATTGGAACATGATTTGTGGTTTTGAGTTCATTATGAACTCTGAATAATTCATCTTGTTTTCAAGAAACTGGTGTTTTTTAGAGAGAAACTTAAATTACAGGTGTACAATGATTTGAATTATCAGCTACATTAACTTATTTGGAACCCAAAATATGTTGCTTTAACTCTGTAACATTTAAGGTGACTGAAATATTAAATTAAGCATCTCTTGTTGTTTTGCTGTGATATTAATTCAGTGAGTTTAGGTATAACATTTGACTTTTTAAGAAAGTAGTGTCAATGAGCATGCATAATGTTAGAATTATATAGAATGACTACTTTTGGATCAATTTAATATAAAAATAATAAAAAATATACAAAGTTGTTACCTTTTTTCTTAACCCTCTTCTGTCAATCCCACCCCTAGCCCTAACCATAACTGGACTAGATTCACAGTCTCAGAATATTAGTTCTCTAAATTTTCTATTCAGGTAATTTGAAACCAGTACTAGTTATGACAAATTTGTCTTCTAAGTAGGAATAGATAAAATTTCTGTATACTTTTATTAAACTCATAGTTAATTTTAAAAATTCTTGGCATGTGTTGAGTATTTTTTGCATAAAATTCCTGTAATCCATTGTGTTGCCATAAAAAGTTTTCCCTTTAATTGAAAGGGAGTCCTTTACCCTTATCTTAATTTTAAAATTCAGAAAGGAGTGGTTTTGATGATGTGTTTTGCTTTGTTTTTCAAAATATTGAGATATAGATTTAATGTACTTTTAATGAGTAAGTTATTACTCTGTTATTCACTCTATAATTCTCTCTACTGTGATTGGCACAATCACTGTATCCTGTAATTCATTCAGAGCACATGCAAATACACCTGAGTATACTTAATTGCACTCTTTCCTGTCAAGTCTTTAATTTTCTCACAGGCAATTTTGGGTGATAGTTTTGGGGAAAGTCAGAATCTTAATCTTCTCCCTACCATGCATATTTATTGCTCTCTACTACTGGATGGAGCCCACACAGTACATCAGTGCTCTGCCAGCAGACAATAAAGAGCTATTTGGAGCTCTGTCAGCATAAGTTTTAAAATCATGTAGATCTTAGTTCTGCCTATACCTAACTATTGGAACTGGGACATTTCTAGCATCTGTAATAAAACTGCACTCTGGCCATCAGAGTCTGATATAATTGCGTGCTCAGCAGCCTCTATTCCAGCATGATCCTATAAAGCAAATTTGCTGTTCAATACTTGTTACAGCTCTGCAATTCCCATGTCTACTACTTCTGTTCTTCCTAAAATGTATTATTAGAGCCAATTTCTTCATTTTTAAGTTGGTCAACCCAGAGTGCTGGTGGGTGTCACTAGTTGTCAAAGGAAGGAGCCAGCTATGACTGTCTCTTAACAGAGCTAACCACTTGCTCTCTCTCTTCCAGTTGAGCTTGTTTCATGTTACTAAACTGCCTTGCATGGCCATGGAGTCTTTTATGAATCAGTACTTCCTATTGTAAAAGCTGTGGTTGCAAATCAAAGGTAAACATGGCAATTGACTCAATTCATAGCACAGAGATTTGAAGAATTTGGTTGTAGTAATGGAGACTTGCAGCTTTCCTTCTCAGTGAGATCCATGGAATTGTATAGCTCCAGTTTGCTATTTTCTGCAATGATCTCACACTGAGCAGAGCAGATGTGTTTCACATCGCTCCATGAGATTTTTGCCCTTGCTACTGAGCAACTGCATTCCTCCCTGCAACTCTGACTCAAAGATAACTTAATTTATTAAAACAATGAAAATATCAGCTAACAGGGGAGGCTTTTCTCTGCTTGAGACTCAACCAAAGACTTTACCAAAGTCAAAATCACACAGCAATAACACATTTCAGAGATGCTGAGATTAATACAAAACTTAATTTGTTGTGCATGTTTTTCTTCAAGTTTTCTTTCCCAAATAAAAGTGTTGTGGGTTGAGCAGACATCTCCATGTAAATTTAGTATCACTTGGCGCAGTCCCATATTAACATTAGTCTGATTATTTAGTATTTTACCTTAAAAGAATGTGAATTCTCTGGCGGCAGTTTTTTCCTTGCTAATCTGCTGTCTTCCCTAAGGTATTGTCTTTGTTTAAATTGCTTTAAAAAATAGGGAATAAATAACTCTTCTTACTTTCTAGAAGTGTAGGTAAGGCTCCCATTGTCATAACCTGTTGAAAAGCTACTCTTGGCACCTGAAAACAACCTTTTAAAAGCCTTGTTAGGTCCATTTCAGCTAAACATTTTTCAAAGGTAATATTTTCTCTAACAAAAAAATAAGGTTGATACTTCTTTTCTGTGACAATTTTTGTCAAGTAAGTTCATGCCAGAATTGCTGATCAAATTTTCAGGGGGATACTGCACCTAAATAACTGCTACCATGTTGCCACATTGACATACAGAGGACTTGAGTTACCTGGCAAAGGTATTTTTTTTTTCCCTCAGGTGCAGGATGCAGAACTACATCCCCATGGCTCTTGATTCCTCTTTACCTATCGAGGAATATTTACTTGAAATCAGAATGAGGCAAGGAGTTATTTTGTGATGATTGTCATTGTGTGACCTTAAGTTTTCAAACAGACTCCTGGTGCTACCTGGGGAAATATGAAGTATTATTAAACATATATAACACTAACTAAGAAATGCAGGTTCAGAGGTAAGGAATCTTTACCTGTAGATAAAGGAAGAAAAACATAAAACAAAACAAAATAAACACAAAACCTCCAATCATTCCTCTGCTGATAGCATTAGATGCCTTTTTGAGATATTAACCATCAATTACTTTTATTTTCTTACTTAGAATTTAATGCTTTGAACATTCAAATTTTTATACTTTGATTTAAAATCTTTAATATTTACTTAGTTATAGACTATTTATTTCCCCACTGATGCACTGCATGCAACAGGTTATCTGGTCTCTACAGCTTTTCAACAAGCCATACTAAGAAACTTGACTCCTCTGGTATTAAGTGAAGGGAGAAAAAAAGTTTTGACAGGTTTAGATATGAAATGAATAGTGACTTTCCTCTGAAAACGTGTCAAATTAAAGCAGGTGGGGTGAGGAAAACAGCTACAGTATGTCAACTTTTACAGGCTTTGATTTATTTTTAATGATGCAGTGCACCTTAGGAAGTCTGAAGATGTGCTCATTCACAGCCCAGGTCTCATGGTGTGCTGTATTGTTCAGGTACTTCTTCTAAGTAGGGTTCAAGATGGGATCATGACCTAGAACTCCTGTAAATAGCAATTACCTCTTTGGAAACAGAATGATTAAAGTTTAGTTGAATGTCAGCAAACTATTCACTCCTCTCTGTTCCTCCCTTCCACGACTTATTTACACTTCCTAACCACACATACTCCCTTTTCTATTGCCAGTTCTCTTCATCATTTATTTATTTATCTATCCATATATTTATCTATTTATTATTTATGATGGGGCACATGAGATAATGTGAAAGAATAAGATGTTAATAGATTGTCACATATAATAATACATCATTCAACTAATAATTTCAGGTTTGAATAAAAAAAGCCTGAAGTTTGGTGAATAAAAAAGTTTAAGTAATTAATCAAAATTGTTTCAGAGAAAAAAAGGGATCTGAAATATGATGAATTCAGAAAACAGGGTTCAAAATGAGAACACAGTTCACCCAGGAAAATCATAAAATTCTTTTGGGAAAATGATTAAAGCAAATGTCCTCTGTCTCAGTTTCATAAAAGAATTTGGCACTAGAAATGTAAATTGGATGAAAACCTGGCTAAAAGCCAGATTACATTTGATTGCACCAAAGGGGGAGAATAAATAAGAAAAACATTCTTCAATATCACCACAAATAAAATGTTTTGATATTGATATTTTGACATTTTCATAAATGAACTCAGCATAAAAGTTACTCAGCATGAAAGTTAGAGAGCTATGATGAAAGTTAGAGGGATTTGGTGCAATTTGCAGATGAAAAGCTAGAAAGCCTCAGTATAAAGAGCAAAGTATGTCACCTTGAAAATTACAGTTATGAGTGAATTAAAACAACATTTCCAAACTCAAGACCATGTGTTTAAAGCATAAAATAATATTTTGGTTATGAATTAACAGATGAGGACATAGTGTACTTATTGACATGTGATTGATGAATGATAAGAATATTGCCTTGAAAATATCTCCCTGGAGTCAAGGTAAAGAGCTTCATAGTGACACAGAATCTCAATTGCAGTACAAATAAGTCTGGTTTTTTGTTTGTTTTTGTTATGGTCTCTTTCTTCAGAGAGGTTTGTTACACCCTGGGAGTAAAAAAAAACCAGCCAAATCAGGCAATTTCTGGAATTCCTATATCCTCACACCTGATTCTCATAAAGGGGGAGACCTCAGCCTGAGGATGCAATTGCTGAGCTCTGGGAAATTTTTTCAAGGAAGTAAGATGCAAAGTAACCATCTGCAAGATTGTCAGGAGCATATGATGGAAGGATATGTTGGGGTACAAGGTAAAGTCTCAGATTGCTATGGGAATGAAGAAGTAAAGGGGAAGTGTATCAATCTGCATTTCAGATGGAATGCTAAGCAAACTGTGGGAAGCACTTGAAACAGCAGACATCTAGATGGGGGAAGTAGGAAGTGAATAAACCAGTGTAGACAAATAGTGTCCCAAAGAATACAGCTCTTAATTGAAGACTTTTTGGAGAAAAGCTTTAGAAATACTAAACCAGTGTGAAATGACTCCTGGAAAAAAAGCCACCTTTGTGGGCTCAGGCACTGAGTCTGGAAAAGTAGCTTAATCTCTGTAGACTATTTACAGTGCTTAGAGTCTTAAAAGAGGAACACGTGTTAAGACAGCCAGTATTAGTGTGATATGATCCTGCTAGCCATTCTCTAGGTAGCCCTGTGAGGATTGTCACATTTTATTCAGAGTGTTACAAGTCAATGTGCATAAAACCTGATGTTTAAAAATATATGTTAGAACAGTTTTGATACCTTGAACAAGAATTTGTGGTTTATGATAGATTAGGCAGAAGAAATGCGACAAAATGCTGTGAACCTTCAGGAACAATGGATTTGCTCTAATAGGAGCAAAATAGGAATAATAGGAAACAATAGTAGGAAACAAGTAAAGGTCTTTTAGCCACCTTTCAGCTATGATTTGCAGTAAGGCAGAAAACACACCATTTGATCAACTGAGCTGTTTAGCTCTGCTTCAACGTACGCAGCTGTTTTCAGTAATCACAGCTTGGAGTGAAGCTAAGAGTACAGCAGGTATTACTTGGATGTTCACTAAGGTCTGAAGAATAAGAGCTGAGTCAGTGAAAAGCTACTGAAAACCACACAACCCACACTTCCTCTAATAAGGTTAGGAGTTTATTGTTTTCACTACAGGAAAAGGGTAATTTTAAATAATAAATAAACTATTATTAGATTCTAGAAAGAAAAATGTGATATTTATGAAAATAGTGAGTTAAGTCACTGGTAATTAAATCAGAAAAAAATGGGGTTTGCAGTCCAAGCAAACAAGATGTTGGAGAGTATAGAAAAGCAACTCAATAATAGACATAAATTCTCTAAAAGTGCTATGTTGAACACTCACCCCTACTGCCAAACTAATTCTGGTACTTGCTACTCCCAGGAATACACACTAGGGATTGAAGGGCTGCTTTTCATTTCTGCTGGCAAGTGATATACTTATCCTGTTAAAAATGAGTGCACAATACTGAAATCTCTAAAATACACTTATTCTGGGTGGCTGGTTTGGGGTTTTATTTTTCCTCTTCCTTTCTTTTCAACTTTATTCACTGTTCTTTTAAAGGGAGAAGAGATGGATGTCAGATGGCTCTCTTGGTGAAAGGAGAAGTCAGCCTCAGAGTTGATGGAAAGAGCTCTCTTAGGGACAACAGTGGATACACTGTTCAGAATGGTTCAGCTCAGAAGGTAACACAGGTAACACAGGTATGTAAAACCAAACCTGCAAGCAAGGGTCTGGCTTGTAAGGACAGAGTGGGAGGTGTAAGCTTTCTGTACTTCTATTCTGGCAGACTTCTAAATAAAACTTATCTGGGGTGTTTTTTTGGCTTTTTCTTTTTATTCATTTGTATATTTGTTTGTCTGTTTTGGGTTTTTTTGTTTGCTAGGTTGGGTCTTCTGAGGGTTTTGTTGTTGTTGTTTTGATTGTTTTTGGTTTTTTTAAGAAGCATTTCAACATTATTTAAGGAATACAGAATTCAGAAAGTCTAGACAGATTTAGCTTAAAGTCTTAGCTGACTCAGGATCCCATTCACTTGGGTTAATAACCTCTGATTAACACAATTTGCCTGACAACCAGCTCTGCTCAGGGTGAGTATCAGTCTACACTGAAATGTTAGTTGGCAATTAATATGCTCACTGCAGCCCAGAAACAAAAGTGCACAGCAGCCTGCTGCACCAAGGGCCTTCACAGCAGGAGACTGACACTGCCGGGGGACTGATTAAAATATTACCCTGATAAGAATGAATTAGTGACAAATTAGACCAATGACATCAAAAAAATGACATAAGAAGTTTGTAAGTGACTTCCAGCTTCCATAACTTGCCATGTGTGGGTATGTATGGGGCAGAGTCAAGGAGTTTGCTTTTGAAGCAGCAGACTTCTTTCTCAGATGTGGTATCTGCAAGATCCTGTCAATAAAGGGCACTTCATATACAGAATATATGATTATATAAAAATCCCCTCTGATGTTGTAATGGGCCTCAGCCTAATTTCCTGCTTTGCCACAAACTTCCTTCCTTTATTAAGGGACATCAAGCAAACATATTGAAAGATATCTGGATGCATGCCTGCTCTCAAATTCATTAAGGATCTACTCAACTAATTTTGCATTTCAACCTTTTTTCCTAAGTGCTTAGGATTTATGTCTTATCTTTGAAAATTAATGATTATTTTTCTGGATTACTTCTAAAAGTTACAGTCTGTTTTCAAACGAGTATTCAAAATTCAAAAGCATCCATTCAAACAAAGCAACATGAAGCATCATAGAAATTTGTAGTTCCTTTTCACTTTGTACAGTCATTTGACCAATGATTATTTGTACAGACTGAGTATAGGATTAGAAGCAATTCTATAGTTGCCTTCTGTTATTCCCAGGTGGGAAAAAAAGATTCAAAATTATTCATACTTTTAAAAACAAATAAGTAGTTCTGTACATTTACCTGCATGTAATTGGAAATCAGAATATTGCAAGCCCACTGACTCTATAAAAGGCCTTAGGAAAAGCAAAATTTTTATTTCCAAAAATTTTCATGAGTTTTATCTCTTTCCATTTTTACATTTAATTTCAAAATAAAACATTAAACTTTACCCTTTTTCTTTGAAAAAAATTCTCCATCTGGTAAATTTTGTTATGCAATTGAACATCTATTTTTGACATGCTCATGCTGAAATATTACTTCTCACTTGGATTCACTGTTTGGTAATAATTTACAATTATCTTGATTTTATTCACTGCAGCTGATTTTCAACAATGAAAAGAAGATAAACTGAGATCTTGGATTATTATTCATAATTTTTCTAATAGTCATAATTTTGACAACTTCTTTGCATGTGTTATAAAGCAATTTTGTTGATACTACTGATACAGCATTACTTATCTCTTTTGGCATTAACAAAGTATGTTATCTTGAAATTATGTCTGCAGAAGGGAGAAGACTGCAACTCGAGGTGATTAGAAGCTTATTTTATTTTACCATTGAGTCTCAATTATACTGAAAGACAAAAGTATTGTCTTTCCCTTTGTATTCCTGAGCTTTAAACTGAAGTAGCAGCTTGATTTATTTTTTCCACTGTGTTGTACTGTCACCTTTAGGTGAATAGTTTAGGATTTTGTGTATCTGGAGGAACTTTGAATTTCTTAGACAAGAGCACCAGCAACATCTGCTTGAATGGGAAACACTATGGGACGTGTTTTTGAAAAAAGACCCAGCACCATATTTATTAGAAATTGCATTTTCTACTTTTAAATAGTAACAGAACATTTTAAAGCAAGCATTGTTCTTCTTAAATTTTAACAATTTCGTTTTGAAATTGTCAATCAGTAACACACTGAAGTACTACAAAATTATATAGGATAAAAGATATTGCTAATATTAGGCACTGAAGCACAGGCCAAAGAGACAATATTACTATTATGGTCAGCAATTTCTCATGGAATTTTCCACATTTTGCATCTATTCATTTCTCTCCTTTCTGTAACAGCAAGTCAGTGTTTCTTGCTTTTTGTGATCTTTACATGTTCTCTTTGTCTGACTCTAAAAGAAGCTATGGTACTCAGGAGACAGCTAGTTTAGTACCTGAACAATTAGGGCTAAAAGCCTAGTCCAGCTATCAAAACATTAATCTGATAGAAATCCTCTGCATTCTCTGGATAGCAATATATAGCTACTTTTGTAAAGGATGAACTGTGCTCTAAGGTGTATATATGTGTATAGCTTTTTCTAGGTTTAGATAAAAAAATCTCAAAAAGATAATGGAGTGAGTTTTATTGCCTTGAGTAGGCTGTCATTTTCATATCATAAAATTTCTTGACCAGGTTAGATTACTTCTCTGTTTTGGCCTAGAGCTAAGACACTTTAAATAATTTTAACCTACTTTTTTTTTTTTTTGCTATAAAATATCTACTGCAGAGTCCATTCAGGAATAATATATTTTTTTCCGTCTTCATCTTGTAACTTTCTTTTAAATATCCTCGATGAATATTATTCCCACCTTCTTCTGTTCCTGACTGCTATTTTCCATTTTACTTGATCTTTAAAGCTGCCTTGACATTATTGTCCTTTATGAAAAAACTCATGCTGGGTTGATTGCTTGTTGAACATGTCTAATTCAATACTACGGATGACATTACCCCAGTAAATTCAATGCCTTATATTAACAATTTCAAATTAAAGAACAATGACACCCCTAAAAACTGTAGATAGAATATCATCACCTTCTGGGAAACCACTGAGACAGGTCAGCTTAAAAGTGATACTGCTATTTCATGCACAACATTGAAAAGGCTTCTTGAGTAGATATTGTAATCACCATGACCAAGCTGAGTAGAATGATTAATTTTTTAGACACTTCATTTAGATTTAGTTTGCAAAAGAAATAAATAGGCAAAATTTTTTTTAGCATTACCCAATGTGTATTCTTCAGGTTACTGTTATCACTTATGATTCCTGAGATAATTACTGTACATTTTTTATAAATTTTTGGTTTAATTTTTTGCTTTTCCTTCCCATTTCTGAAAAGCCAACATTTGTTTCTTCTGTGTTTGTCTGCAATGTATTTCTTGATATGGTACATAATTTTGCCAGCCAGCAATATATGTACCTGTAGCACAATGTTTGCAAACACTGACCAACAAGTCTCAGAACTATAGATGCTTTTTTCAGCCAAGAATTTGTAACACTGAACCCATATTGTAAGCAATAACTGAAGTGTTGACATCCATGCTTCAATTTGTCATTGTTTGTCCACTGTCATTTTGAGCTCTTGGGGTGACTAAAGTAACAAATGAGTTGTCTCTTCTCAACCTGATTTTACTCCTTAGGGAAGAACTTGTCCTTTAGCCCCATTTAAAACATCTTGATCTGGTGCCAAGCTGAGGCTTATGTACCCAGTTTTGATCTTGGCAGATTCATTTTGCTCTTTTGTTCAATGGCTAATACAGATATATATCACTAAATTTTGACTGATGTGTCTGAGATGCATTTTTTACTGAATCCCATAAATTCGTCCCATTGATGTTCTATTGGGCACTTTATTCTGAATGAAAGAAATTATTCCCACAGCAGGAAAAAAACTTAAAATGAAGAGCAAAATCATGAATCAGTTTTGTCAGATAGTCAGTAGAACTGCTCATCTGTAAGAAAGGATGACCCCTCTTTTGCTGCTTTTGGAAAGACATGGCTCTTGGCAGAACTGCATAACACCAAGTATGGCTGATACTCTTTGGTTCTAAGAAAAATTGGTTGCCTAGTTCATGCTGCATCCAGCTTGGAGATGAAAAACCAGGCTCATATCCTTCCAAGACTATCATGCTTGGAAGGTTCAGAAGACCAGTGATGTCTGCAATGTCTGAAGACAGGTAAATGATTTACACATCTTCAAAAGGAGAAAAAGAAGGAGAGAGGAATGCAGGTTGGACAGGTTTAGTTTGGATCCTGGAAAAACCATGGAGTGAGTTCTGGAACTAGAGGCATTTCTAGGCATGTGGAAGACAAGGCAGCTGCTGGAAATAACCAGCATGTGTTTACAAAGAGTAAATAATATCTGATAGACCTGAATGTCTTCTAAATGTTCTTGTATCCATCTTAGAATGTCATGGTCTGGAGGGATGGGCAATTGGTAAAAAGCTAGTTGAATGGTCAGCCCCAAAAGGACATGGTTAATGGGTCATGTTTTACCTAGAGGTCCATGGAAGGGGACAATTGTAAGGGTCTGTCCTGGGACTATCCTTCTTAATGCTTTTACCCTTTAACTCATGACCTGGAGGGGTAATGGAGAACACACTTGTGTGCAGATGAAACTAAAGTGGGGAGACAGCTCCGTGCCAGGATATCATCCAGAGGGACCTAGATAGGTTAGAAAAATGGACCAACAGGAACATTGTGAAACTAAGCAAGGGCAAATGCCATCTGCTGCTCCTGGGACAGAGAAGCCCCTAAAATGGCACTGGCTAAGGACAGCGAGGCTGGGAAAAGCCCTATGGGAAATACCCTGGGGTTTGCTGGGCACTGAGCTAAGCCCAGTCATCACAGGTAGCCTACAGCTTTGGCTTGAAAAAGAGCACTCATTAGAACACACCTGCAGCATTGTCTGCACCACAGGGAGAGGCTGAGGGACAGAGGCTGCTGCAGCCTGGAAGAGGGGACATCTGACAACAGCCCAACAGAGCCTGTGGGGAAGTTATCAAGGGGGTGGAGCTAGGCTCTGCACAGATCAGAGTAAGTGTCTTGACTACTTAGAAATATCTAACTTCTGAATAGTATGACCATTTCAGCAGTCTGAACCACTTGGGGAGACTTTGCTCACTCCATCCAGGATGTCAGTCAATACATTTAAGCTGGCAAATCAGATGAGACAGAGCTGCCTTGGGGAATTTCAAGAACTGTATAAAATTCCCATCTGGAGAGATCCTGTAACAATATCAGTCAAATACTTGATACTGAAGGTTCAGTCAATCACCTTGCTTCCAGCTGATCTCAAACCTGCTCCATGTTTCATCTGTGCAATTCCCAGATTGCCTGAGGACTTAATGACTTGAGTGAACACATTGGGTGTGTTAACTAGCCCAGCTCTGATACCTAGCACAAAGCTGTAGCTAAATAACAAATATGATTGGTATACTTATAATTTAAGCCTGATTACTGTTGCCACACCTACTGTATAAAGATATAAAATAGATGGGATAGTGAGGATACAGTGCTACAGGAAAGAGAACTGTTTTGCCCTGAAAATTTTGTTGCCTGTTATGTTATGGAGTCTGTAGATTTTGAAGTGAGGTGAGTAGGTTGTCTTTCCACTCCTCTCCTTTCTCATACCAGCATATAAATAAGAAATGGTGTCCCAGCTTCACAGTTACATTTGCATGTCTGCTAAATGAGTTTGTAACAATTCCTATTTTAAGGTACAAAAGTACTTAGCATCCTTTTTGAAAGAATGAATGTTCTTTCAACTGATTTCAAAGATGTACCACATCATTGCTCAAACCCCCACATTTCCTTCTGAAAAAAGATAGAGATTATCATTTTAAAAGAGCTAATTAGACAGAAAGACTGCAGCATAAATAATGACTGCTTGCGTTTGAGATCAGAAACTTTTCCCATATTTTGATGTTATATCTCTTTAGCTGTAATATACCAAATGATGGTCTACTCTAGCTTTTGATTACTGTAATTCATAGAAACACCCATCTGGATGTATTTCTTTAGGTATTTTAATCTTATATATTCCATGTGGTAGATACATACTAATTTTCGCAGAAGTAGGCCTGCTTTAATGTTATAAAATTTGTATAAAGTTTAATTTAAAGCTTCACAGGTAAACATTTTAATTAGATTTTTATAATACTTTAGGATTTGTCCTAATATCTTTATATGTGAAACACCAACTTAACTCAAAAGCCCTCTTACTAACTGTAACTGGCTCTGCATCTTTAAAAATGCAGCTATGTCCCTAGAACTATTTTCCATTTTCCTTTCATGCAATATGTGCATTCTGCTTTTGGTAGCTTTTAGATGTTCATCACTAAGCATATGTTTGAAGAAAAGTTGTACAAGACTATAAGGAAAAGAAGCTTACACTACAGTTTTGTAAATCCTTTCTGGTTCTCTTTCTTTTTGATCTACACCATCACTCCAATACCACAGATTGCATGTTCAAATTCTTCCCAGAGCACAATGGTAAAGCTAATTTCTGCTGCTTCATTTGCATTTTTAAAATTTTCCTTTCTTTTCCTCTTTTTGAAATGTAGGTCAGGAACTCATCATACAATTCTATCTTGAGGAGTTTCTGTCTGTTCTCAAACATATTTTGGCATTTTTGTTAGCTGTTTTACCTCTCAGTTCAGGTCTTTATATGTATATAATTCATATGCTGCTTTTGTTGCTTTTCTGCCATAATTTCTAACCTGTCATTGTGACAGGTTGTTTGATTCACTAACATTATGTATAACACCTGGAAAATCTTGGGATATCTAGAACCTAGATAGTCAGTGACTTACAACTTTGAAGTAGAATTACAGGATGAAGAGGTATTTATTTGTCATGACTGCTCCCTCTCTGGGTGCACAAAACTTTTACACAACTGATTTCTACTGTACTGTGTTTTTTTTTCCCTTGCTTGCAATTTTGGAGCAATCGCAATGGTTCTACTATTTTATATTTTCCTAAAACTTGTCATAAATGTTACTGGTTTTATGTGTATTTGGGAGGTTTGTTTAATTATTCTGGACTAAATTCTGTAACTTGTGTGGAAGAACATTTACTACTTACGTAATTTTGCTGACTCAGAAAAAGGTGATGTCAATAAATAAGGAAGATGCAGGACTTAAATCTCCTAGCCCTTATTGCATCGATGAGTATATATATTTTATTTTCTGTGCTCACAGATGATCTGAGATGCTTGATGAAATAGTTTTACTCTGGTCTTAATCTCTAGAGGTAAAATATGAAATAATAAATCAACTTTTGAGAATGGATTTAGGGGATGGTGGGTGTTCTTCCTTTCCCATTCCCATGATGAATGTATGGAGCACAGAAGAGAGCAAGTTCTGGCATATTGTGGATTTCAGGGACTGCTTCTGTCAGAGTATCTCTTGTCAGACAGTTCCCCAGGACTGTACTAATATTAGTTTAAAGAAACTAGCTTTATTGTCTTGACTTAATGGGATGATGGGATAATGTTTGAAAAGAATAAAGTAGTAATAGAGCAAATGAAAACTGGCAGTGAAAGGGAGTCTGTGAAAACAATGAGCACTCCAAACCTAAATCCAATTAGCTAAATGCCCTCTTTGTGAAAATGCACACTTTCAGTCCCACATATTTATTTTTGTTTTTTTACAGGTGAGCCAGAGTATGCAGTCTATACATAATTCATGAAGAAGAATATCCACGTTCCTTTTTTTGTATCTGATTATTCAAGGTGTTTCATTGCCCTCTGGACATGGAGGTACCAGCTGCCATAAACTATGTGAGCTCATAATCAAAAGAGCCTGAGAAATTAACAGGTTGAGTGATATGTAAGCCACAGTGCTGTGAGGCAAATACCTTCCTTCTGTTACTCTAACCATGCCTGAATTCTTGGAGTGTCAGGGATATTGTTATAATGAAAGGTGAACATAGTTTAAATCCATCCCACTTAGAAACTTTTTTCACTACAACAACTTTTTTTTTTAATTTTAAAGTGTCAGAAAGAAACTATTAATTATCAAACAGCACTTCTCTAGCCAATCACTCAATTCAGAAATGTATGAAACTAAGTTTAATAATTATTTTTTAAAAAAAAAAAACCCTACCTTACTGTTATGGCCAGTTCCTTTCAGGATACCACAAAGTTAATTTCCTACTATGAGTAGATCATTCTGGCTGCCTTTTGTTGGAAGGAAATAACCTGAATTTCAGACACCTTGGTAGAAAATCTTCACACATGAACCCAGCTGGCTTGCAGCTACACAAATTCATTCCTGGTCATTCAGGGCAGGGCAAAGAAAGCTGAGGAAGGAGGTCCTGTGAGAGCTAGGAAAATCTGGTGAGGCCTTTTTTTGGTTTAGGTTTTCACTTGGGAAGTGGAACAATCTTTGCGTCAGGTTTTCCTTCAGTGGAGCTGGAGGTGTTGAATGTTGTGAGGACCACAGTGGAGATGAACAGTGATGAATTCAGGTAACTGAAGCCAAGCTAACAGCAGACAGATAGATGAACCCGGTGCTGGGGATAATTGACAATGCAAAATCTTCTCTGTTGCTTATGTTTTTCCCTGCTTTAATATGATCTTTCAGAATTGCTACACTGATCACTGTTCCCTTTCACTGTCTCTGGAGATAAGTTTATTTCTGGCATATCTTTACAGGAAAATTATTTCCTCAGGTCCAATAGATGGATTTCAACTTTGATATTCCATTAGCATTAGATTCCCTGTGGTGAAAGGGAGGAGGGTTTAGCTTTTATCTCTTCTGCTGATAGAATTCCTTTCTTTCCCAAAAGAATATGTCCAGCACATGAAAAAAAAAAAAAAAAAAAAAAGGAAAAAAAATTTAAATTTGACCATACATGTAATAAGCACTTCAACATGGAAAACACTTGACACATTCTGCTTTAGAACTGATTATAAGCCTTCTTTGTCTCTGCTGGCTGGNGCAAATAAAAAAAAAAAAAAAAAAAGTCACAGAATGTATACTGTGTTATTGAGATACCCCTTTGTTGTTATATAAACTTTCAACTCCTAAAATATCATAACAGATCTATCAATATATGTTTATCTTATTTTAACAAAACTGTTTTGACACTTCTACTTTAGTCTAGTTCTTGCTAAATTTATTTGCAACATTTATGTACTCAAAAATTACTTACCACCCAATCTTATACATGTGCAGGCAGATTAAAAAGATTCTTGAGTCTTTATCTCTTTGCTTTTTTCAGTTTAAGCATAGGATTGGAAATCCTCTAAAGCAGCTATCCCTGTTCTACTCCTTGAATACTTTAACTCATTCAACTTAACAGTAAAACACCCTGACCATCAACCTGTAATTAAATTGTGACTATCCTGTGGAACCAAGAATATAATAAAAGTATTTGTTTTGGCATTTGACAAAAATTGCAAGTAATCCTAGTGCTTTGTGTTCTGTTTTACAGTTAGAAAAGTCAGGAAAGGTGGTGAATTGTCAAAATACTTGTGTCAGAGGATAAAGGCTAGTCTCAAGCTTGAGCTGGTAAGGTATAGTGAATTATTTAATTAAATTATGCTGTAGGAGTACTCATGGTCTGAAAAAAAGAGTGGCAATTTCAAATCTTTCTGTAGTTTTAGATGTCCAGTGTGAAAATGATGCTACTCCAAAGGTGGAATGCAATATATTCACAGCACACAAAGCCTTATAATGAGTTAATAAGAACTCAGGATTGTATACCCAGTATTATGTCAAATAATTGCTTTATAATTGGTACACTATATTTTCCTTGGACTTCATGGAGCTGAAAGTCTTAATAACTGTAACAAACCTTGACAACTATATCCAAAATGTTATTGCTACTACTGTTTATATTTCAAAGAAGTTGCTTTCTGTGTTCAAAGTTACTGGAATGTACTTTGGGGAATGGGATTAGTGTGGTCCAATCTGCCATAACTCTATACCTTCTTGTAGACATACACTTCAGTCTCTGGAGGGTACCTTTAATTTCTGTTAACAGACCATGCTCAAATACTCCATGCCATTATAAGGATGCAAAGTACCAAATCTTGATGGAATCTTTACCTTGAAGCTTGGGGAGAGGGAATTAAAATACTACTTTTTTTAAGCAAATAATTTTTTTTAAGCAAAAATTTATTTTTTATGAGAAATGGTCTTTACTCTTGAAAATTTTGAAAAGCTAAGGATCAAGAAAGATATTTTACTGCATAGTGTAGTCACAGGAAAATTACTCAAATAAGCCATTTGCAACCTGGATTTTCATACACCTGACATCTTTCTTTGTTTATGTCTCAAAAATCTGACTGGGTTCTAACACTGGACAGTGGACATAAATCCTCTCTGTATGTAAGCATGTATGATGTTATCAGCCATCTGACATATCACCAGTGAATAATTAGAGTTTTTTAAAGCAAGAAGAAAGATATTCCTTTAATCGGAGTTTAGTCTCACGAGAGTAACTTTCTCATTATTGTAAAAACAGTAGTCTTTTAGTTGTACACTTCAGTGATTCTGAGAATAAAAAACAATTCATGGCCAAGCTAGAGGTGAGCAAAGTAAAACCCATAAAGAGTTTATGTGAGAGTATTTGAAAAATTGTATTTCTAGCTATTTCTACTCTGCCAGTTATATCACTACTTAGATGACAATAATCACTGTGGTAATCATTATTAATTATCCCAAGTACAGCCAAGTTAGGAAACTCTTGGTGTTATTGCAAAGAAAGATGAAACATGAAAAAAAATTTGAAAAGAAAAAAGTCCTTAGAACCTAACTTTTTTTTTCCTTCCTTCAGCTCCTTTTCTACTTCTCGCTTGTACAAGCCACTAATTAGAATATCTCATTAATGGGAGACTCCTGCTCAGTAAATCTTTCAGTATTGCATAGAGGCTTGCAAAGCATCTGTATCAGATAAAAGCTTGCCTGTTTTTGCAAAATGTGTTAATCTGTTCAATCTGCTTGATAGGAAGTCCTGCTTGCAGGTAGCAAAAATTACTCCAACTTCTAAGATTGCAACTATATGTATATTCAAGAATTGTTTAGAGAAAGTATAGCCATGAAAAACCTTTAGGCAAAGCTACCTCCAAAATCTTTAAGAATTGGAAGATAGGTGGCCTATGACAAAAAGGTTGTTCTGCTGTTCTATTAAGAGGTAGAATTTGATGGAAAACTGTGGGTGCTCTTGGATTCTTCAAGAATGTCCTGCCTCTGCACAGTACTTTCTGCCATGTTTAGCCACTGTTTAAGGAATAGATTGTCCCTTTAAAAGTTGGTTAAAGACATAAATAACCAAGAAGGACAACACTGAAAACCAGCTGCAGCTTCCAGCTTGGGAACTGCTCTCCATTTTGCAGATTTTTGGTACATATCTACTTGAATGTCATATTTTAGAACACTATTTGTACCTCAACACTCACATGTTGGTGCCACTCAGGTTTTCAAGTTGTTTTTCAGCAGATTCTGAGCAGCTGATACCGGACCTCTCCTCACACTGAAGCCGAGAGCTCATATGATGGTTGCAGAAAAATTTTTCAAAACAAGTCAACAGAGAAAGGATGGGGGATGGGATGAAAAAGACACATTTGTGAAAATGTCTCCTTTGGCAGCATTTGCCTCTCAGTTTCTCTGCTCTCCAGCTCAGGGTTCTCCATTACTCCTCCTACGGATGTTGATGTCTTATTCTAGGGAGCAGATGCACTGCACAGACCTCTGCTCCCCAGCCCAGCACACATGCCTGGGAAAGGTGCCAGCACATTACAGCAGATACAGAAGCTCAGCATCTACAGAGGACAGGAGGATGGTGAAAGCAAGAGTTATTGCTATAAAGGGGATATTATACACATCTATAAGAGGTCTCATATGCCCGGATTTTAGGCAAGATCCAGGCAAAATTTGCCAGTAAAATCCCTCAATTTTTAACTCTATCCACTAAGGTTGTACTTATTACTTAAAAACAAACAAACAAACAAACAAACAAAAAACAACAACAAAAAAACCAAAACCAAAACCAAAAAAACCCCAAAACATCCAGCCCCAAAACCTTCATATTTAAAAACCCAGGGAAATGTCGAGCAGCAGACAGTGTACTACACTGGAGGGAATTTTTTGTCATAGATGGAGTTGTCCTTCCATTTGATTGCTAGACTAAATCCCTTTCATCTGGGACAAGGGCTCCTACAGTGACAAAAACTGAAGTCCAGATATTGTATTTTGAAAATACAAACCTAGTGGTTTGAAAATCAAAAGAAGATATAGTATATAAATTTTTTTTAGCATCCTCTTTCTTTACAGCACTTGTATCTTTGACTATTTTTTTTAACACAGTGGTGGGATACCTTTTAGTTTTCTTTCTTATTTTCTAGCTACTTTTGTGTATAATAAAAGGTGCTCCACAGCTCATATTCCTCAAATAAGTATTTAAAACAAAGTATGAAAGAGAAATAGCCATTGAAGTGACCTAATGTGCTACAGTCACATAAATAGATGACAGGTTTTAAATTTGAGAAATGCAGTCTGTTATTTTTGTTTCTAGTCCAGTATTTTGTTATCCGACTTAGTTCTGAGTGTTTATTTCTGAAACATAATTATTGTTCTGAAAGGTTTTTTTTCTGCTCTGTGTTTTGTTCTGAAACAGTAATTATCACTTCAGGGAGGATGGTGAGAAATGCACCATTCCTTCTCAAGAATAATTCTCACCCACTGTAAACTACACTAAGCAGTTTATATCAACTATTAAAAATTTAAAGGAGACACATTTCTAGCTCAGTGGTTTGTATTTTGGAAACTTTTTACCTTTATACTCTAATAATGTTCCTCTTGATTCGTTTTACAAGATTAGCTTCATTTTATGAACTTTGACTTCCACCTAATAAAGCAAGAAGTCTTTTAGGGGTTCCTTTGACTCCAAGTAAATTTGATTTCACGTCATCTGAGAAATTTAAAGCATACTAGTTTTTAGAGTATATTTTTGAAGTCAGAAGTTATATGATCTCTGTGCTCATAGGTTTTCAGAAAAACTTCTCTGGAATAATGCATGGAGGAATGGTTCTCTGCTAATCTGCAAATTCTGCACTAAAGTACCCTGCTCTGAAATAAACTGTTGAACTAATTGAAGGATAAAATCCATAATGAATCCTTTTTTTTATTAAGTTTCTTTTTACAAACCCTTTCACAGCTACATACTAGTCAACTCTAAGCTTATGTTACACTGAGTACAGAGGTAAATCCTATCCTAGGATAATGGTTCTGCATTCATAAGAAACTACTTACTCCACATAAGAATCAATTCTATAATTGCATTAAAATGCTGTTAAAGAGAAACCAGAAAAATACCAAGCAAAAAAATTTGCCTGTGCTTGTTATGTTTCCCTTATGTTATGCTAATGTGTCATCATACTGGTTAACACAGAACTGGATGTTTGTGAGCATGTTTTACACTTCGGGAGAAAAGGGATTCATTCTAGAATTGGACCTAATCACTATTAATGAATTTTTCAATTTTTGTTTTTATTTGATTATATTCCTGCAAAATTCTCTGTTGTGGATGTAGAACCATGAGGATAATATTTATTTCCTGAAAATTAACTCAAGGTAACAGGCAAATGTCCCAGGTATTTTCCCATTTGGTTGACAGCTGTCAAGGAACAATACAAGTGAGTAACCACACATAAAGATGAGCTGGATTTCCCTTGGAAGGTTCTTCAATGCAACATGCTAGCTATGAAAACCCTACAAATGCATAGATCTCCTTTCTATATAAATCTTTTAGTCATCACTGTGAATCCTTACAATGGAGTTTTGCATTATAGAGCTAAGCACTAGGACACCAAAGCATTCAGTCTGAGGCCCTACCAGTGATGCTGCAAAGTAAAAGCATTTGATTCTGATTTTTCTTTAAGTCTGAGTTATTCAATATGTTCTCTTTGCTCAATACTTTTTAGAGCTTTAACTCCTCTAGGCTTCTGTGTTCTTCCCTGCACTTAATTACGAACACTTGAGTTTCTCAAAGAAACCTGTCTCCATGTAAATAATTCACCAAAACATTTATGAGCCAAATTTCCTATGCTACATCTTAAATAATCACTGCAATAGGGTAGTGCTTTATATAGCTAGCTGGATAATTTGCCCTTTTAGCTATCATTTTATTGATTTCTTTCTTAAAATGTAACATAGATAGACATATTTGATGTGTTAGAGCAATTTTGGCTAAAAAAGGGAAGCAGAAGTAGTTTGAAATGAAGTGGTAATTCACCGTACAAGTTTTATACATATTTAAATCATTTTAATATGATTAGAAATTTCAGCTTTATTATAAAAAATAATATAATTGCTTACCCCGCAAGCATTTTCTTTTTAATTATTCATGCATCCTCTCTCTTTGCTCTTTTCTATTTGTGTGGGAAGTTGGATGCTTTTTGGATTTTCTTATACTCAGAATAGCTTTCTGGATTCCTGTAGCATATATTATGCATTAGCTGAAAATGTAGCTTCTGTGGCTAGTCACAGTCTCTTAAGAATAAGTTAAATTACTCCTAAGACTCAAGATAAGCAGTCTGGATATGAATAGTCAGAAATATTTTGGCTGCTTTGATTTTGGTTAGAACCATCTGCATTTTGAAATTCTGAGTACTGAAGCTGTTGATACAGTAAAGTTTGGCTCATGACAGTTTTATTATTGCTTTATGCTACATTGCCATCTCTTAGATGGGGAGAAGCTCCTCTTAACATTCTGTCCAGTATGACTGAAGGAGTATTCTGAACAGTCCAGGTGGTCATTGGTTTCTTTACTGTGATAAATAACTTGTTGTGTTCTAAAAACACTTGCAAGTGAAATCTTGCATGTGCCATGTCATACCAAAGGATTTCAAAGAAAGATGATCAACTTATTTATAAATAATTTAAAGATTTAAATTGATATTTAATTTTGTTCCCTACTAATTCCTATTAGTATGTTTTCCCCTTTATTTTTAATCTTATCCATAGCAGGCAAGTTTCCTGCGCAGAAAGGAAACCTATAACTGAGAAGTAAAGTTATGCTTGAAGGAAACATAACTCTTCAAGTTCTATAGACTGTCAAGGTTCCATGAAAACAACAAACAAAAGCTCTGAAATCTGTGGTTAGTGCAGTATAAAAAAGAAGCTAACTAAAAAAAAAAAAAAAAAAAAGTATTTAAAAGTGTGTATCTTAAAAAACTGGACACACTGCGACACTGTTTTTAGTTGTAAGGTAAAGACTAAGAAATCCATAGCTCTCATTCCAGGCTTAATCTAGCACTATGCCATTGTACTTACATTTATTTTAGAGCAAAAATGCAATGCTTCTATCAAAGCATAGATATTTGTACACCTGCATCTTCCTGGCTAAACTGGAAGGCATTTTTGGTTGTAGAAGGAGAGAAAAAAAGGCATAAGGAAAATGCTTTTAATGAGATCTTTCAATGCCTAGAAACTAAATACAGATCTAAGCTTAGATTTTATTACATTATCTGTAAATCATCCAGCATAGTAAAATGTTTGAATATAAATGTATGTCTGTATATGTGTGGGTGTTAGTGTTTGAATATAAATGTATGTCTTTATATGTTTGGGTCTAAATAATTTTTTCCATGCAGCATAAATAAGGGATAAATATCAGAAAAGATGATAGTTGCAATTTGATCTTTCATGTATGAAAATCTTTATAATAACTTTATACTCCAAGATTTTTCACTGTAGGAAAGAAATATAATTTCTGCAGTGTTCATAATTGTTTTTGCTTATCTAGTAATTACAGTATTAGAAAAATCCTCATTTGAGAACAGATTTTTTTTTTGTAAAAACAGGATATTTTGTTTCAACCCCCTAAATATTTCAGCAAATCATATGTCACTATAAATATATATCCTATATGTCACTTCCTATTTCAAGAAGATTTATTTGAGTTTGAGTTCAACCACTTTATCCTCAATAGTAGGCTGCTCACAAAAACTTCTGCATGGATTATTGGTTCCTGAAGAAGGCTGAAACAAATGTGGCCCTTGGCTAATTTGGACCAAATACGTCATGTAAAAACAGCATCACATTCTCATGTCTGAACACACAGCAGATGCTCTGGATGGCCTATGGAAACCACTCTGTGGGGATAGGAAAAATATGACAGGCACTGATGCAGATCCAAGTTATTCAGTTACATAAAACACGAATATGACATGATTTTGCTGATTGGTACAAGAGACAGCAGCAGGAGACTTTAGGTTATTTTCCAGATGTTGCTTTTTTGATATCCTTATTTCCCCAAAGATAAGTGCCAATGTCTCTTTAGAGTGCCATAAAATGGCTCCAAGCTCCAGGCGGGCTCCAGGGAGTTCCCAAGGTGTCCTGCAATGGCAAGGGTTCATGCTGCCATGGGACCTGAAAATCCTCAAAGACAAACTCACTTTTGATATCCTAGTTCTATGTGCAATTCTTTGGGGTTTTATGATACTGGAAAAAGTAAACTCTTCTTTTTTAGAGAAGAGAGGATTGTGATTGCAAAGGAGCAAAGACAATTCTCTACTGTTTTCCGCATGGAAAACTGAAAGTTTTTTATGATTTTAGCTGGTATATCTGAATAGGAAGTTGCAGAAAAATTTGGACCTTTTTTCAGACTCCATAATATATTCTGAACAAGCCTAAAACTTAATAACTAGGTAGACAGAGATATATACTTTTTTTTTTTTTTTTTTTTTTTTTTTTTTTTTTCCAGTCATGAATCACTAAGAAAGAGAAATCCAAGGCCTGAACTATTCTAAAGCTAAGCCTCATTGAAAAACTCAGTCATGGTTTGCAATAGTGTCACTAGGTGAGAAGATTTTCTCTGCAGAAGCTCTGTGCTTTTCCTTTCTTTATAAGATACTGGACTTCTGTGAATTCACTATAGCTCTGCTGAAGCCATATGCTGAGTTCTTGGCAAATTAATAGATTGTATTAGCTTTTATAAAGATTATCCACAGCAGTGGTGGAAGCCTGCCAAGATGATCTCTGTCATGATGTCCTTTGCCTACCATCTTCTCACTACGAGTTATGTTATGGTTGTTGAGCTTCTGGAAAAATATTTTCTATTTCTAAAAATTTCAGAAAAAAGGATATTAAACTCCATTCACTATTCACTGAGTGCTATATGGTTGTTTCTGCATGTTACCCCATAAAGAATAAATTAATGAATAGGGTGTCATTACCAAATCCATATCAACTTTTTCAATCAACTTTTACATGTTGACTGTCCTTGATTCATTACAGCAATGCAATAATTAGTGTCCTTACAGCAAAAGAGAAAAAAAACCCAAACATGCTGGTGACCACAGCTGCCATGTATCAAGTGACAAACCATCTAATAAACAGGTCATGAGAGATTTTATATGCCCAGTGTGTTCATGACACAAGCTAACTTGACAACACTGCCTGAATAATTTAATCTTGCCATTTTATAAAGTAGTTTCTAAAATAATAAATTACTAGAGTTTAGTTAGTTACTGAGCTCTCTTTCTTTAAGATATCTGTGGGTTTGAAACAATCTCCTACTTTCCCATCCCTCAGCAGTGACAGACACTAGTGTGTTCATTAAAGCCTGCCACTCAGTGTAGGTGTGCATGCTCTTGGCTTTACCCATTATACAGTAGAGGCTATTAATATAATCATACCTTTCAAAATCCATAAGCATATAGCAAAAAGAATTATTCTGTTATAGAGTCTATTAACACCACATTACCTAGTTGCTCTTAGGGCTCTTTGTGACATTTCTTAAATACTTGTAAGTAGTCTGACTTTGGCTTTGAGCAAAAAGATTTGGTGCTGTGAAATCATGATACTTGTGGAAACTCTTAGAGGAAAATTGCAAGGACAGTTCAGCTGTGGGAAGGAACAAGACTATGCTCTTAACAGGCAAGGATTTTCCAACACATGCTTGAAGATTCTGTGTTCTGCTCAGTACCCACTTCCACCGTGTTGCTGTGCTGCTCTTGGTTAAAACACCCCTGCTCTTGGTTAAAATTGAATATGTAGAAAATGTGAGCAACAGTTAGCTAAAGGCCACAGGCTAACTCCCTCTGGAAGTCTATGTCATCCAGTTTGAAAGAGGTGACAAAAAGGATAAATGTTGGATTTATTATTTTCATAATTCAGAAATTCCATAAATATTCACTTTGAATATCAATTGAGGAAAAATCACAGCATTTCACCCAGCATGCAGGATTGGAAGCAGGCTGAAACAGAGGTTCTCACTAAGTCTTCATTCCAGCATATCCTCCCACCTGCAACTGGGGGCTGTGGCAGTAACCAACGTGCCTAAAGCATTCTGTGTGCACCATTGGAATAGCTGAGGCAGCATAACCTCCTTGGCATGGAGCTTGAAAGGACTGCCACATTACATTGAATCTGACATGACCCAGCCCATTTTAGCTGGAGAAACTGAATCCTTCTTCTTCCCTACCTGTTTCCAACCTGTGAAAAAATTCAAAGGGAACACAGTATATTAGTGAGAGCTTATGATAGTTTTTGTTTTGCTTAAAGATGTCATGGTAGTTTGGCAAGGTCTATATTCAGGTTTAGAAAAAATTGTTAGAGAATATGATTAGCAGAATATGGGAAATGTCTCATACAATGGCAATTTTCCAAGTAAGGTAAATCCATCAATGCTGTTTTCTAGTTAGTTATCTTATTTTGAAAATTTTCCTTGGAAACAGGAAAGTTGTAGCTTAACAAAGGAAGAATTTCTAAGTGGTCAGGAGAGATGATTTTTTATTTTTTTTCTTCTGTCCACAAGGAAAGGCCTGCTAGAAAATTGATCAACCCAACCTGATAGATTTTATTTTCTCATTTGAACAGTCCTTTCTAGATTCTTTACAGACTATCAGAGATTTCTGGAAGATGTTTTAGTTATTCAAGCCTGAAGCTGTGCTAGTAAGAGATGACTATAAAGGACCAAGAAGGGTAACTAAAGAAATCTGGACAGTAAATTTTGACTGCAAGAAATTCTTAACCATGAAGACTTGGATTTTACTAGACTGGCCTAGGGTCACTGTCAGCAGGAGCTCTAATAAGCAAGTTTGCTCCAGAAGAAGCCAGAAAACTATGGATTAATATTTATGCTTGCCCAGCACCAGCCATTAAAAGAAAGAAATGAACCTTACACTCTGCAAACATGGTGAGACTTCACCACAAATTGAAATGGATACTAAATGGAGTTTGCAGAGCTTATTATTTATTTAGTGCTGGAGGTGTTCATGGTACATTACAGACACGTAAGAAGACAAGGTCCTTGCCCTAAGGAGCTTGCAATCTAAGTTAGATAGCAACAGATAATAAATATAGACTCTGTAGTGAATGAGAGAAAAGAAAAGACAGGATCACAGATTNNNNCAGAATAAAAAAAAAAAAAAAAAAGGGATAGTGCCCTCAGGAAAACACTTTTTATAGAGGAATTGTTTTTTCGTCAGGGCTATGTGTGCATGTTGGAGTCTTTCACATATTTCTTGCCAGTTTATTAGGTGATTTTTTTACCTTATTATTTTAGGCTTTTAAAATATCCATATCTGAGTATCAAATAAATAATAATAATGCCAGTATGAAGTAGAGTAAAATTATTTTATTGGTATGTACATATTCAGGGCCAGAAATTCAAGACAAAATTTGAAGCCACTTAGGAGGAAAACAAAAATATTTTAATCATATACCTAAGTTCCTTTTCTCCCCTGAAAATACAGAAATATTAGGTTCTTTTTCCATTTCAGTTATTTTATAAATTCTTTAAGCTACAGAGTATTTTGGGTCTCACTTGTAATGAGATTCCTTGCCCTAATCCCAATTTGGTTATCTAGCATTTTTGTGTGCAACTTTTAAAAAGTAGAAAATAAAATGAAATTCAAATTTCTATTAGCTTGTGGAACAGGCTAGATCACTATTAATCAAATTTGTTGCTAAAATTTAAGATTGGCAGTTAAGGGAAAGAATTTGAAAATAATGTCTAACACAGGTGGTCAAAGATGTGGAAGGGTGAAGAACATGTTGAGCCCTGGGTCAGGGGGAGAGGCTGGCACTGCTGTCTCTACCTGGTGAAGAGTTTTTGTTCCCTTCAGTAGCTCTGCCTTGTCACAGAGCACATCTGCATTAATCTGCTTGATATCACTGGCTGAGGCAATGTAGACCTCTTCAGGAAAAAAAAATCATCACAATTTTGTAGGTTTCAAAGTTATTATTGCAAGAATCCATGATGCACTTCCATTAATAGTTGCATTTTTTATTATGCTGCAATAGGTCATTAACCCACATTTTTCCATGTAATTTTTACAATGACTATCCTCCACTCTGCCCAGGACTCAACCATGCCTTTTTAAATGTTAGGAAAGCTGTGTTTGTAGGCATGGAATTAAAGGATTTAGGCCAAAGACATATGGTTTAACTTCTGGAATAATTCAAGCTATAGAATTAATCTTTGCCTGAAATAAATTATAGTACTTAAAAACATCTCCTCCAAATTAATCACCTTCCACTCTTAGTTTTGAAATTTTTAGAGATAGAAAGAGTCCAATAGTGGCTTTAGTGATTCTTTTTGACAGTAAATTTCCCCTAGTTTTGGTTAAATGACTTCTTGCTTTAAATTCCAAGTCATTTCAAATATAAATTTATTTAGTTTCAACTTCCAGTGTAAACTGAATGAATCACACAACCTTTAACAAAAAATTTGTCTGATGTATTTAGTAAATACATTTCAAGACACATACAGGAATTTTCTCTACTGAACAGATTCACAGTCATGAAATAGGTAAGTGGGCCAAGTTGCTATATTTTGTGATATTGAATAATAGCAGTAAATGCTAAAACTGACTGCAAAACCTTGCAGGCAAGGCTCGGTCTCTGGAATCATCAAACAAAGAGAATGCAAAGCAATGTACATGAGACAGCAGTGGGGAAAAGTACCAACCCTTTACACATAAATACAGACCTGAACGAGATCTTGAAGTGACCAGGAAAATCCTCTGAAAACATTTATTCAGTTTGACAAGTAAAAAAGACAAAACTAATGTCAAATTTTCAGAAGAGATTGGAACAAAATGTAATTATTAGGCTGCTATATCTATGGTGTTTCACATCTTGAAACTGTACACTTTCTGTCACCATTCTCAAAAGGATATAGCAGCTAGAGGAAAGGGAGAAGAATGATTCATTTCATAAAACAGCAACTGGCTTTCTTAAAAGCAGAGGTTACAAAGCTCAGCACTCTTTATTCTGTAAAGAGGTGGTAAAGGTCTTTAAAACATGGCCATCACACCAAACCTGGAAAAAGTAACAGACACTGCTTCTCAGAGCAAGTGAACTATCGGCCGCCAATACTTTGAAGCATTAAGTTTAGAACAAGCTGTACTGTTCAACTTTCCCAGAGGCTGGTGCACTTTAGGGAATATTATATACCCACTCAATATCCTGCTCTCTGGCCTGGCTGTCATAAGGCTGTTTTTGAGACAATACTCTTGTCTGACTCAATTCTTTCTGCCGTGTCACCATAGGACCAGGGATACAGTGTCTGTATGGTGGACTAGTTAAGTCCACCACTCAAGCATGAGTCCATCTATATGTTTCATCTCTTCTCTGGTGACCTGAGATGCCATGGGCCCACTGAGACAGAAAAAATTAACCCTTGTGAAGCCAGTTTTAATTTCCTCTTTTAATTTCTGGAGATTCTTGGTCAGTCTTTCCACAGACGAAAGGCAGGCCTGTATCAGGTTGAAAGTAATTTCTTCATGTAGCTGGAGTTTGGTCCCTACAAACATTTGTCCTGACTCTAAACATGTGGTAGGCTGTACAGAGGAGAGAGAGCAAGCATATCAACCAGGGTACGCTTTCTTTATCATCCAAAGGGAATTCAAAATTGTCAAACGCTGTTGCAGCAGACCTGAAGAAGGAGAAGGGGGTGAAAGGCCAGCAGAAGTTATCCTGTCATGCTCCACCCACAGCCTGGGTATGAATGAATCCCCAGATTAAGCAACCAAGGCCAGAAAAGGGGAGCAACACTGAATACACATTCCAAAGAACCCCCATTTGCTGGAATTTGAACTGTAAGGAACTCTCAGAACTTTGGGCCTGTAAGCTAAAGCTTAGAATTAAACATAGGATTTGATCTGAGACTTTGGGAAAGGTTTCTAAATTTAGGTGTTAGAAGTGAGAATGTGTATTCATAGTTTAAAGCAGAGACACATTAAGTAAAGGAAAGTTTAGAGTTTTAGAGTTTAAAATATAAAAATAAAAGTAGTTACAAAAGTAAACAAGGAGTTTAGAATGCAATAGGTTTATGTGTCATAACGTGATTGGCTAAGGAAGCTTACAGTGTAGCATAAGTCCATAAGACAAAATATTTGAGGATTAGGTCAAAAACATAAATATCCTTGTTAGCAGTGTTTTATTAGTCAATAACTCCTTAAAAGGTCTTGTAACTAAGGATCTTGTGAGCTTCTGAACCATGCTGTAATGATGTGAGCCGAGCTCACCCTTCCTGCCTATGTAGAAAATAAGAAAATGAAGTCAAAAAAACTCAGAGGTNGAAAATGAACTGCATCATCAAAAAAACTCAGAGGCTCTCTCTCTGAATCATTCAGAATTCCTTCCAAAATTCCTCACAAGTGAATTATTACACTCATTGTCCTTGATGTTACCATGTCATAAACTGATGTTACACAGTACATCAACATAGCAATTCTGATTCCTCTCCCTATTTTGATGAATATTACCATGAGAAGAACACACAGGAACATGTACCACATCCACATGAACAGATCAAGTCTAATCTTTAGCAGAGGGAGAAGCAGAGAGGGAAAGGGAATTTATTTTTTCATGGCATTTGGAAAGAGAGGCATTTTCAATCACTACAGTATGGTTTGGGCTGACTAAAACACAGAGGGACCTAGCAGGAGGAAGGGGAAGGAACAGTTTACTGCTGTAACAGGAATAAACTCAATCAAATTTTGCTTCACCAGAGGTCATATCTACTGCTGCTGTTCCATCCATACTGGATAATGAGTGTGTAAACAATATATTTATTGTGGAAAAGTCTGTTTTAAATGCTTATATATATATATATACATAAACATACACATGCATGCAATCTATACACGCACACATATATATATGCATATAATTAATTTTTTTTCTGTGAGGCACACCTGCATCTCATAGTTTTCCTGTGAGCAGAAGCTGGATCTGGATTTTTTCCAAGGTAGAAAATTTAGAAACCCAACTTTAGAAGGGATACCTCCTCAGTCTGATGTTGTTAAACTACAGGAAAGAGATTTGATGATGTCTTCTGCCTACATGGACAAAGTGACACACCGGGTAAAATTGATTGGTTTTATATTCAAAGGCATGTTTTTGGAAATCAAGGTCAAGGTCAAAAGGTCCTCTTTTTCTTTGGGAAGAGAAGAGAATAAGTGGATTTGGAAAATGTTGCAGAGGGATTACCAGCAGGTTTTAATACAGTGTCAAAGTGAAGGGATAAGAGAAGAAAAAAAAAATGACTCATGCTCACCCTCTTATCTGACATATCCTGCAATCTCAGTCTGCTCGAAGGGGTGTGCACTTCCTTCTGATAAATTCTCTTTCAAAGGACAAATCCTAACATCTGATTATAGGTTAGGTCTAAAGTAATTAACTTAATTGAACCAACCCACAGGCATAAATACAGAGCTGATGTTCATGGGATGCTTTCAAATTTCTGATATGATTTGGGGTGAGAATTGTTCCCTGTAGCAAGAAGCATGTGTGACAATACACAGGACTCTCTAAGGTAATATAAATCCAAACAATCCCAGATGAATCCAGAAGCATGCTGTGCTGTAAGAAAAACTTTTTTCTAGGCTTTGTTTTCCTGTATCTGCCTGGTATATCTTTTCTGTTTATGCCATCTGTGGAAGGGGTCACTGTTGTGTGAATAAAGCACGAGCATTTGTATGTCTTTCATCTTGCACATCTAGCTGATAGTTGCAAAAACATATGAAAACTATTATCCTACCATTTTATCTGAGGATGAATGTGCAGGTGAGAGACTAGATATGTACTATTTCTATTCCATAGCATTTCTGTTTGTCCAGCACAGCATCATCAGTACTACACTACTTCAAGTGGGGATTATTTCCTGACAGGCAGAGTCTACCTCTTTTCATCTTCCTCCCCCCAGTTTTGTGCTTCCCTGTCTAGTAAACTCTCCAAGGTAGCTTGTACCACACCATGTCAATTATGACTAAAACTAGGAGGGGAATTGTGTGACTACTAAGCTTTTGTTTGTGGAATCATCAAGTGGTCCAACAAGAGATTTAGATTGTGATATTAAGACAAGTTTGTAAATTACACAGAACCTTGTCCTTAGTAAAGCTGTGGTCTCTCCCTTAAAACTGCAATCTGTAATTTAATGAACAGTTGGCATGTTTGTTGGGGCAATACACAAGACTGCAAAATGCAATAGTATATTATTTTAATATCATATAAAACAATACAGATGTTGTAATCTGGCATTTCATTTTGTTTACAATTATCAACCTCATTTAATTTATATAATAAAAGCATGCTAAGTGGCTCTGAAATAGCAGTGCCTTCAGTACAAAAGTCTAGATATTATGGTTTTTATAAAAAATACTTAAATTATGGAATCAGTTTTTAAGGATAGTTATTGATACACTTGTATTACACACGATTATACATAATTATTTTCTTACTTTTATCAATTCACTGTTGGTATATGAGAAGAAATACTTAATTTTGAGAGAAAAATCAGGAAACTATTATATTAAACTACCAGTTCTGCATTTTATTATTATTTTCTTTGTTATTCTTACATGTTTATATCATCTGATAAATAGAGAGAGATTGGATCCTTAGGCTTGCCATTCTGACAAAATTTGTTGTTCCAAGTGTTCTGGTATTTCTCAATCATTGACACAGGCCAAAGGGAAAAGATTTTTACAGTGCAAACTTAGGTATTGAATATTGTGGAAAATCTTATGACTTTTTCATTTGGTTTTGGATGTTTTTGTTTGGTTTTGGTTATTTTTTTTCTGGGTTTTGGGTTTTCTTTTGGGGGTGGTGGAAGGGTTTTCTTTGTTTGGTTTAGTATATTCTTTGAAACATTTATACTCCTCTAATTAGCATACATTTACTATTTGCTGCACGGTGGTGTGGAAGAGGACAGCTCTTGCTAGTCTGTTCTTTGATGAATTATGGGACCAGGACAAGGACCTCAGTGGCTTTATTTCAGCTTGTGGACAAAGTTGAAGAGATCTTGTTTGGTTGGTAGGTTTTGTTGTTTGTTATGGGGTTTTTTGTTTGCTTGGTTTTTGTTGGGGTTATTTTTGTTTGTTTAAATTAAGATATTCACTATGTTGAGCAATAATATTTTGAACAAATTTTGCTAAGGGTGAGAGTCTTTGCTTTAAGCTAGCTTATCAATATGATTGCTTTTATTAATCTTGTCACTTGGCTTCTTATCATTGACCTCACTCATACCATTACAAAGGAAGGACAGTGATCTGGAGGACATTTTTACTCCACATATTCCTCTTTTAATTGCTCTTCCCAGTTTAATTTTTAAAGGCAATTTTATTCTAAAGTATTCCATTTCTTTACTAAAGCACTGCTGTATATCTTGGGACAGAAAAAAAGAACTGCTGATATTTTTTTCTTGTAAATGGACCTCATTACACCTGCTCTGTGAATATTTTTGAGACGTTGTTTGGTACTGTGTAATTTCTACTGTGCAGTTAAAATTGTTAATGCTGAAATTATTATCCCTAAAAAATCACTATGGGCTAACAGGTCCAGACTTTATTACATTATTGTGTATGCAAATTTAGGCTTAGTTTTATAGCAGGCATTATGCCTAGTGTCTGCAAAAAAACCCCCACGGAAAACCCCACCAAAAAAACCAAAAATTTCATCCCAAAAAACTATTAAAAATAAGGCTTGCAATAAGCATCTTAAGTTATTTCAATAAGAGAAGATTTGTGGGAAATTATATCTTACAATATCTTTCTCCTGCTTAAGGTATGTTGTTGCTCAGCAACAGCATCTATTTGGACTACGGAATTAGACAGTAAATTAAAGGATTCAAAGGTATTAAACTGTTTTTTTCATGCCAGTAACTGACTAATCTTTAAAATTACTCCAAAAATGCTGTCTGCAAGTGCTCCTTCAAAAGTTGATAATTGAACCACAGCAACAAACTTTGCAGTAAAAAATAGGAGAAAGATAATTCCGGTGATTATTCTATAAATCTTGTCTTATTGTGGCAGACCTGACTGACACAAGACACGAGTATAGGGTTCCATACTGTCTTGTAAAATTCTTTTGCAATATTCCTGTGAATAAAGGTTACTATGTCTCATCTTAATCTTTTTAGAAATTAATGCTCTAGTAATAGCATAATAGAAGTTATGGAGACCATGAGAAATTCTTTTTGTATTTTAAGGATTATGAATTAAATAGTTTTAAGGGTACTTACTGATATCTGCTGCCTTAAAAACCATGGCAAAGTAAACTAGTGGCTACTGATAAATTAACTTAAATATTCAGAGTATTAAGTCTTACTAATAATTGTGCTTCCTATGCACAATGACACTAAGCACACACAAGACTGAAAATATGATTCATACCCCAAAAGACTTGCAATCTAAGCTCATTTCAGGACTGGAGAAACTGGATGAAAAATAAAAATATCTTTGGCATTTATTTTTCAGTGATCCATCACTGAGTTCTGAAAGCTGAAATAACACTAAAATAACACAATGTGAGCACCCTTCCCTGCTTTTCTTCACAAAACTTAACTGCAATATTTGGATGTCTGCTCACTGAAAAAATTCCCCATAATGGGAAATATCTGGTTAAGATTGGTCTCCCAGTTTTGCATAAAGTAAAGGTGTACCTCTCACATTTCAGAGACTAATAAGTTCAGTAAAGTTTTTTTCCTTTTTTTTTTAAGAACAAAATGCATTTTGATTCAAACCTAGGGAAGGAATATTTGTTGAATATCTTAATTGTGTTTTGGGGTCAAAGGAGAAGTGGCTCATGTTTCATTATACTTGAATTACTTGTGGATTTACTGGTGGAGACATTTGAGTCAGATTGTCATCACTGGAAATCCAGTAACTTTCAATCATCTATACAGCTGAACTTTTATGTGAATATCTAAAATAAACATTCCCTTTCCTATTAAAATTTTTAGCATGAATGAGTTTTTATTAGCCTAAGTTATTGGTATGAAAACAGCCTTAAAAAACAGTGTTGATCATTATATAAAAACTATAAAAATTGTAGTAATCATGGTAATAGGGGGAAAATTCTGAAAAAATATTTTCTTTTTGTTTTAAAAAGACTCTTCAGATTAAAAAGAAAAAGACTACATAGTCATAGGAAACGCTTCAAATTTTAGAATTACTTTGAAAGGGTTTTTAGTAGCCAATACTTAGGATAATTGTGCTTTATTATGCAGGCTCCAGTAATATGCAGAAAGGTTATAACCAGTATTTCTTAAAGATAATCTCATAACTTAGTTACATACAACACAAAAGAAATACAAAAGAAAAAACAAAAAAAAAAAAATTAATAATTTTGGATGCTAAATTACATACTAAAGAGGTTGTTGTTATGAATATCAACCATCGAGGGTTTATGAAAAATATAGTCTGTCAAACTATCTTGATATTGGTTTTTTAGGTGATTATTCTGCTTGACAAAAGTAATATTGATATATTAGTCTTAGGCATGTATGAGTAATTGGCCTTGTGCTACAATGTATTTTGCTTAAAGGAGCTGATTGATTCCAATTCAACCTGGCACATTATCAGTGGATTAAAGGCTGGCTGACTGACAGGTCATAAACCAAAAATGTTAATGGGATATTAAGACAGTGGATTGTTCCTGAGACCATGCAGATAGAGATTTCTGTCATTATACCAAAACACATTCTTATTAGTTACGCTAAGCTGCCAAAAAAAA
>VZRH01004766.1:1151546-1177013 GCA_013397555.1 Urocynchramus pylzowi | reverse complement strand
AAAAAAAAAAAAAAAAGTAACACGTATGTAAAGGATGTCATAGTAATAAATCTGATCAGTTTTATTTGTAAAGAGGACTATAGGCAAGCAATTAGCACTTAAAATTGCTGAACAAACCCATGTCTCAGAGAACAAATAATTGAGGCCATTAGTAGCAGAGGAGGCTGCTCTGGGACACAGTGGTTCTGTGGGGTTTTAGGTACCCATGGCTGATGAGCACCATTGTAGCCTGTGGCTAGCAAAGCCTACAGATTTACAGGCATCCATGACGTAGGGACCCTTGATGTTCACATCCCTTGTGTATTTGGAGACAACATCATGAATGTGTTTCATGAGAACACAGATTTTAATGTAAAGTGTGGAAAAGCTCAAAAGGTCTATGGAAAATATATCAGTTCAGAAGCAAAGTAATCATGATTTCAAAACTATGTAGGCCAAGGGCAGTGCTGTGGAGTACATCAGTGCTGTCCTCGTACAGCAGCATCATCAAATTTGACCACTTTTTGGCCTTAAAACCACTAAAGTGAATATTGTTTATTAAGTTTTTATTTGTATTTAAAATGTATTAAATTGTTACTGAATATAATTTTATTGCAATAAGTAGATATTTAAGTATGCATTTTTAAGAAGTATTCACCAGATGCAGCTGAAACCTTTTTTTTTTTTTTTTTTTTTTTTTTTTTTTTTTTTTTTTTTGGAAAGGAACTTAATGGAACAATGTTTGTTGAAACTCAGTCACTGTGTGAAGTAGGCCCATCTGAACTCCTTCCCCCTTAGTTTCTACTAAAGACACATTGATAATGGCCTCTTTAAAAATATTATTTATAATCTCTGCCTTTAAATTTGCTCTTAGATGACATTTTGATTTTAAAAAATTAATTTACTGTGTTTTTGTTTATAACTATATCCTTACTAAGGCAGCCAGACTTTTTTTGTCTCTTAATTTTGGAGTAGACATTAAAACCTAAATAAATTCTTAGGATATTGCTTGTAATCAACACATTAGATTTAACATGATGACTATGACTATGGAACATTGAGGAGAGGATTAAATGAGGAATGATGGCATTACAGTTATTTTCTTGGATCAGGAAACAACAAATTTGTTTAAGAGTGTCTTCCCTTGTAATTTCCTTAGAGCATAAGCATACTTGCTCTGCTTGCATGAGCACATGCTAAAGCCTTCTTGTTTCTCCACTGAAGTCTAAACATACTTCAATAATTTTTCTATATTATAGAGCTTAATTTGTATAGAGCATGTCAGTGTCACTTTGAGAGACCTATTTTCAGCATTGATTTTATTTTTACTAGACCAAGGAAAAAATATATCTAGTTTAGAAATAAACAGCTTTTTTTTTTCCTCTTGAAATAGTCATGAAAAAAAAAAATCGTAGAGTTCTCTTGAAACATCTCTAGATCATAGTGTCAGGAAACCCACTTGTTTCTCCGAGGTTAAAAAAAAACCAAAAAAATCCAAACCTTTTCTCTACAGATCCAAGCTGTATCTCTTCCCATTTGAACAGACACTAGAGAGACAGTTTTGCCTTGATTTGGTAGATATCATTTCAGGTTTAAACCTTTTGATAGTTCTAATATCATTGCAGGTTTTGATCATTTGATACTTCCTAGTGGCTATGGCCACCATGGAACCCATATAATATCTTTGTGCTAGACAAAATTTATATTTTATATATATATATATATTTTTTGAGCTTATTGTAGATGGCAGTAACAGTCATGAGAGAAACTATTCAATAAAGGATGGAACTATGTTACTTAATACCAACATTGTGGTTAATGCTGACATATTGTGGAAGAATTGCTTCAATTTCATTTCAAAGCATCCTGTACTTTTTCTGAAGACAGCCTATGGAGCACAGAAGGTTAATTTCTGAATCCATCTGTTGAAAGAAGAAAGACAACATTACTTTTCATATTTGACACTGTGTTTTAAGCAGTCTTTAACATTTTTTTTAACACTGTGTTGCTGTAACCAGACCTACCAAGGTACCACCACATTACGTTATGTGTTTATACACACAGGTCCAAATACATGCAAACAAATCTTCTTCTAGTATCACAGTTTTGATGTTAAGAGAGTAAGTTAATCCTGTGCAACAAATTCTTTCTCACATGTCTGTTGATTAAAATAACCACTAGTAAACTTAACCCATCACTCCTTATTTAAGCAAGCCACAGAGCTAGGGAGCCAGTATGGCATGAAAGTGACACTTTGGGTTTAAAAGGTTGATGTATTCATTGTAGTGCTGTCCTACAGAGACAACAGAGTAAATTAATCTCAGGTGTAACTCAGATAGGATGACACTGGAGGTAAAATCTGGCCTGTTGTATTGAACTGGCTGACCTACTGTCTTCAGTAGTCTACAGTCTTTCTTCAATAAGATGTCTTTTACCACAGATTGAATTTGGAAAGGTGACTTTTCTTTGGCAAAGTGCTGGAGCTTTTAAATTGCATTGTTCTGCAACAGTGAGAATTTAGTCTATTAACTTAACCTCCATTTTCATCTAACGAATCTTTGTGAAATGATTTCTGTAAGCATCATAACTAAGCATTCCCTGAGTAATTTGTATGCTCAAGTGCATGTTTGCAAAGTGTTTGCCTTTTTGTTCTGTTTCTTAACTGGTGTTATGTGATTGACAGGCATGTTTGAATACTTCAGATGCTGTCCGCCACTGAGCAGTTTCAGCATTCATTTTTTTTGATGGAAAAGTGAGTGAAAAGTTAGTACTGACTATCACTGTGCATGAATGCCACATTTCACTTGCAAAAAGGCATTTTCATGGCTACCTGCCATCCCCAGATACTTTTCCAGAAAAGCTGTTTTTGCTGGTTTAACTCCCTTCACTAAATATCTGTTGATGCAGTGTTTTACAACAGATGGAGACAATGAAGATTTTCCAATACTAGTTTTTACCACTGGTTACAGGAATATATTGAATTTTATAATCAATGCTTTATGAAACTCTCTTTTACCTGATTGTGTGTGTATGTACCTAGATGTATGGTATGAGGACAGATCCCAGTTGTAAATATTGGCTGAAAGCAGAAGAATCTCTCTCTTTTATTTCTTAGTGGTTGGGGCAAAATGTGAAGACTTTGTGCTTCCACTATTGAGCTATTTGCTTTCTACTTATTTTTTTTCTGCTGCACCAAAAAGAGTTGTTACATTGCCAACCAGTAAATATAGCAAAGTGTAATGTAAGCACAAACATCTAAGTGTTTTTCTCAATTGGTTCTTTTACCTGTGGTTGTCTAAAAAAACCATATTTCATCTTTTAATTATTAACCTTTTAAATATTGATCATACCATGTAGTTCTGTGGTAAATATACATCCATCTTGTCTAAAATTTAAGTTTTTTCTTTCTATTTCCCAGCCTTTCTCATATTGAAAACAACCAACAAAGAACTGGTGTGGTGTTTCTTTCAATTGCATCTGTCCTTAAAGAGATATGCTACTTCCACCCCTTTCCCTATCCCTACTTTTACTGTCCAGAGTTCCACCTGAGAGTTTCTGAAGGTTGTTACCAAGTGATATCCAGCTAAAGCACCCAGACAGCCACTCTGGAAGCATTCATACATATAAACATATAGATATAAGCCTTCAAATTTTCAGTGTATGTGCCAGTTAGCTTTGGACTAGTCACTCCCATCAGGTGCTTGCTGCAGCCCAGGCTGGCAGGGTGGCAGCTGCAGCCCCCAGACTCCCCAGCAGCAGCTGCAGTGGTATAGAGAGCAGAGGAGAGCTCTGAGCTGCCTCAGTTGCACCCTCAACAATTGCTGAACCTTACTCCAGGTAGGGGTAAATCCAATAGCTTTATCAGGGTGAAATACGATTTTAACTTGCATATTTGTGGTCCGTAAAGTTAATGTTTCAACATATTAACACTAAAAGAATGGAGGCTCTTCACTGAAGGAAATTAGCCACTGGAAGACAGCTGCTGGTATCTTGCTTAAATCTTCTGGGAGCAGAGTCTCTGTGCAGCCCTTTAACTTTACTTTGAAGTAAAGGTCAGGTATACAGTTTGCTTTAAGCTAGCCAGAAGACTGCAGATACACATGTGCTTATTTGTTAGAAGCACTTGTAAAGTCCTTTGAAATTAAAGTACTGCATAAGTGATTTGTTAAAAGTATTTACTGCCTTTAAGGATCTCTCTTAAGAGGTGGTGAGTCCTTTGATGTCATGCATAACTGCTAATGTGGTTGTTTATACCATAAGTGACCACAAGTGAAGCATCTGAAGATGAAATTTCCTTTTCAGTGAAGCACTTTAATCTTTCTGGATGTGCCAGTAGTTACTTGAAAGCCAATTTTATGGTAGAAGGTGAAAGAGACTGTAGTAAAAATCAATCAGGATCATGGCCTAGAGATCTTCCTTCTCCCTCCAGCTTGCAGACACTTTTTACATTTGCTCTTGAGTTATCACTTAATGATTAATCACTAAACGGATAGATATAATTTTTACTTTACTAATAAATCAGGAGAAAAATTGCGTATGCCTTTTCTGAAAACAAGGACAATGATAAATCTATAATGGACTGATCTTTTTCACTTAGTTCCTCAGTCAGGATTTGATTTCATACGACTCTTTGAACTCCATTACACACAGTTTGTGCCTGTTTACAAAATGTAAAACTCATTGCAAAATCTTCCTTGGCTGGGTAGATATTAGCTGCATATTGCATTAAAACTGGTTTTCATGCTCAAGTTATCCAGAGAAGAAAAGAGAAAAGCTATTTATCTGTTTATACACATGAAACAGAAGTAAACACTTGTAAAGTTTAAATACAGATCTGAACTTTTTCTCAGTGGGAATAAAGACCATCAATATTTAAAACTGAGGTTTCAAGCCAGGCTAACTGGAGTGGTACAGAGACGAGTCTAAACCAGTAAGTCTCATTCTCTTATGATTAAGCTACATGAAATGTGAAGTTTGAAAATCAGTAACTATGTGATGAAAGAGGCTCAAGGGATACATAGAATTGTCTTTTGGGTTCTGCTTGAATTAAGACTTTTACTGACTATATGATCATATCTCTTTTTCCCTCTGACAGAAGTCCTTACTCATTCATTGCACAAAATTTCCCTGCTACTCACTTGGAAGGAAGCTGTAAGACTCTTATCACAGTTCAAAACATGGCCAAGTGCTTTATTTCCTGTAAATCCTGTTCTGATATCAGGATGAATTAATTTTCTTGTGGTCTTTGTTATCATATTGATCATGGTTGTATCTGAGTGATCCACAAAACTCAATAATTGCCCTTGCAGAAGTGGACTCTGCTGGGAAAAAAAAACCAAACAGATAAAAGACAAAAAATTTTGTTCTAAGATGGTCAAACCCTGATTTTTCTACATACAAACTATTATTAGATGGATATGGTTTCAACTGTGAGTAGAACTGAATGAAACTTGCTGTCCATGTCAAGGAAAAAACTTAAAAAATATTTAAAAATTACTGTTATTTAAATTACTGATATTTTTAAAATTACTGTTCCAGTTTAGAATGGAATATAGTTATTTATTTAAAGAAAAATAAAAATCTTGCTCCTGAGGAAAATTTGCATAAGCAAAATATTCTGGAAAATTGTCCTGTTGGACTTTCCTGAAGATAAAGGGATCAGCCAACTGCCCTAACTCGGGGAAGCTCCTTGAATTGTCTTGCCTCCAGACACTCAAGTTGGAGAGCCAGCTGTTGGAGCTCCTGCTGAACAAATCTTCCTGGCTTCTCCAGCCTGGTTTGGGCAGTAGAGGCCTGAGCTCGTGGGGGGGTCTCCTTGCCCCACTCCTGCCTTCAGTCAGGTACCACCCTTCCCCCAGGAACCAGCATCTCCCTGGTTATTCAGGCTTGAAGCTTGCTGAAATATTACTCTGCCCTTGCCCAGCTGTCTCACTAGGGTTTCTCTTTTTTAGAAAGCAAGACACTGAAGAAGTGTGGAAAGGAGGTCCAGAGCTCTGCCTGATCTGGTGTCTCCAGCTCCCGATCCCCATATTTAGATGTAACTTGAGGATTTTTTTACCAGGTTCCACTGTCTCTGGAGGTGCATGTAATAGTGGGCTTAACTCTGAAAATTCCCATGTACAAGGAAGGTTTCTGAAAATTACAGTTCTCAGACAATCCATAAAATGATATGACAGAAATATTCTAGTGTAATACTAATTTCCTTTACAGAATAAATTTGTTGAAAATTTAGACAAATATTTTAGCAGTTCAGATATCAATATTTCAACAGCCTTCGTTAAGATGTCTCTTATCGTCTGAGACGAGAGGTAGTGATACTTAATATTGCTTCAAAGTGTGGCCCTTCCAGCTGTGATTGAAGTTTCTGCTGAGAAAAGAAACAAAGAAATAACTGCACCTTCCCAGTTCTGCAGAAGGGAAATGCAATGGGACCACTAGTGGTGTAAACTCATGGGCATTTCTGATAGCTGCAAACTGTTTTTCAAGTACTGGTACAAGAAATCAAATTTGGTGTGTGTGGAGAGGAAAAGTCACCAGTAAAGAGCTCTTATAAAATATTTAAATACCCTTAGTTTTTATCTGCAGCTTTAATTTCCTATAAAATACATTCTATAGGTACTTACCCCTCAAATATTGAGATGCCTCTAGCTTTGTGTTTTGTATTAAGTTTTTATTTCCGTCAATTTGTATTTTAGATTGAAAATCAAGAACCTTTCAAGGTAGTTTTGATTAATTTCAGGCATAACTTGGCTTCATTTATTTTTTATGTTTTGATGGTAATTTACCATGGCATAAAATTGTTTTGCATTAAACTACACTCATGAATCAAGAGTCTTTTCCATTAACAAGATCCATTTAAAGAATAAGCCCACCTACAAATCAAGTATTTTGTGTCAGTTTCTGTAATTATTGTTTGGAAAAAACTGGTACAATGGCACCGTGAATTATTTCAGTGCATAGATGATTTAGACAAATAGAACAGAAATATTAATATAACTGGTACTGTGCTAAATTACCTGGCAGAGGCCATGGTTTAAGGTCTGTTACTCTCTTATATGGAAAAAGAGAGCTTTAGTTTATGCTGTTTGGATTGCAACAGTATTTTTTAAAGATACTTTTACTCATTAGGAAATTATTAACTTAGCGTTCTAGCTGAGAAGTGGACTAATATCTAATGACTGGAGCACCTAGGTGAACACCAATCTATTTTGTTTTATATATATATATATATATATATATAAAATTATTTCTTAAATATATGGGTGTATGTAGACAAAACGTTCAGAGAAGAATTCCCTTGTTCATAAAGTTCTTTAGAAAGGCTGGCATATTAAAAAAAGAGATCAGGTAGCATCCATGGAGTTTATGACAGCTGTAGATAATAATTTGTAACACATTTGCTCTGACTAGCCTTGCTGAGCTTATTTCAGTTGATTTCAATGTTGACAATATTTTTGCACTATATTCAATAGTTGTGCATTATTGGCAGGAGTTCACTATGTCACATAATTATAAGTATGTATTATGTCACATAATTGTAATATGCCACATAATTATAAATAACAAAATTACCACATTAGTTCTCTTGTAATTTTTAAAACTTCTTTCTGTCTTGTCTTTGTCCCCATGATTTCAGCAGATGTAGTTAATGTAGCAGGAAGGATGAGTGAAAATCAGATTGTACATTTTTGGCTTTCATCAAACACTTGAAAATGAGTAGCTGAGGCACTGGAAATACTAATTTTATTCCTCTCCTTGCAGTCTTTGAAGTTTTTTACTATCCATCTTTTAACTTGTTCTAATATGTTAACGACTACACTTATGAAACATTTAAAATTGGATTGTTCAGAGCATATATGGCAAAATTCTGACAACAGAACACCTTTTGCCATAATAAAGACAAGTCTCCTTATTCTAAAAGTAAATAGCTAATATTAAACAAGGATATTTTAGATGTTATGATGAAATGTAACAAGCTGTGCTGTAGTTGACACGGTTCCAGTGGCTGATGGTCAAGTTAAGTCCATTTGGCTTCAGAATGCTAATATTTTTTAATTTTGTCATCAATTCTTACCAGTCAACATTTAACTAGAGCTGCCTGGTGGTCTCAGAATTGTCTGAGGCAATCGATACCTCCTTCTTTTTACAAGTAGTTTTAGTTTTCAGGAGTGAGGCAGAAGGGAGTCTTTTCCTCAATGCAAGTGAAGTGATCCCTCCTTATACCTGCAGACTGACATCAAAGCTCTGAGAAATGAGAACAAGCCCATTTATCTCAGTAGGTGTTAACTCACACGCCTCGAAACGGTCGCTTTACATCAAGTTTCTCAACATGCCTTAACATCCCAGTGCAGTCCAAGTATATAAGGCCACAACTGCTGGTTAGCTGCTGGTAGTGTAATGGAGGGCTAGCTTAGGCCACAGAGGGTGTGGGATCAGCCTCTTTCATCTCAGGATCCAACCTGAGCTACTTTTTCCCTGTTGGATACTTTAGGAGAGTGGAAGCAAGAATCACACTATTTGTTACTGGGTTCATTTTAAAGAAGAGTGAGAAGTATTTTCTGTTCTCTTTGCTTCACTTCAATTCTTGTGTGGCTTCTGATGCTTTCATTCTTGGAGTGAATGCCCAGGCCTTAAAATGTGCTGTTTTCTGGCCTGGCTAGAACTGTCTCCTAATCACTAGATCAGAACTCCCAAGACAGAGGAAGATGGAGGCCTTATGTCATGGCTGTTGCTCAACATGCTTTATTAAATTGCTTCTCATGACACTCTGGAGCAACCTGTTCTGAGACCTGTCAGACTGCACATGCAACAGCAAGAGAAGCCAGTCCTCAAAGGCCAGCACCAATATGAGAAACTGATTCTGATGCTAGGGCTCCTGTTGTCTGTGGTGCAGTTGAACCAGAAATTGAAATAATTGAAAAGAATAACTGATGTTTTTATTGCATTAAATTTGGAAATAAAAGATGCCTCTTCTTTTATTGGATGTGGACATGTGAATATAGACAAATTTCCTTTTAAAGAGGCACTTTCAAAAAGAAATTCAAGGCATGAAAGTTTGGGAGCTCACCCTTACCTTGAAATCTTTGTGAAATAAAAGACCCCTCCTGTGTGTATGTGTCTTTCTTATGAATTCCTGGGGAGGGTCTCAGATTGATGTCTCTGCAAAGCATGCTTAATGCTGAGGGATGACATTTCCTTTCAATTTTTATTTTTTTTTTAAGTTGGCCTCTTTGATGGCTATAATAATTTCCTGTTAGGAGGAGCACATTAGTTTACTATATATCTCAACTGGGCAAACCTTCCTGCTCTCACAGGATTAATTGGAGGTCTCCTACCACTTTGAGTGGTTAATAAAACACATATCTGACAAGCAAATCAATTCACCTTATTCCCCCGGCCTAGGTAAGAGCTGTTAAGCATAAATTCCAGAAATTTGAGAAAACACAAAAAACAAGTGATCTCTCTGCCACTTCACTGTAAAATGAGATTCCTGAGATGTATGACAATTAGCTATAATGGATGTTCTGCCAAAGCCTAATACAGAGCCGTGGGGTTTTTTTCCCTGATGATGTTTAACTGCAGCTAAATATGCCAAGTTGACATTTGCCTGCAATTACCACGGAGCCATATTGAGATCTTCACTCTCTGAAGAGATTTTGAATGACTACAACATCTTCTAGGATAACATCTTGTTTTCATTAATCTTTGTAGTGACTCTTGCTGCTGGCAACCCATGACTTAAATACAGCTTCTCTCTCACTTTGGGAATTTGCATGACTTTTTCTGTTAAATAAATTTGGAAAAAATTAAAATAAAAAAATATATCTATATAAAGAAACTCCTGAATGTAATTTCAAACATGAAGCATTAATAAATAATAAGGTAATCTAAGGTCCTCACAGAGTAGGCCCTTCAAAGATTTTATTCTATGTCCTTTGTTGCAGTGTGACCTAACTAACTGTGAGTATCTAAATATTACGGTATATAAACCACTTGAAAATTCAAAATCTGTGCATATTTTGACATAAGGGAACTCAAGACTGATGTTCTACTCTCAAATTATGAGAATGATGTGGAGAAAAAGGCACAAAAAAATTTTCTGTTTTCTCTTCTGTCCAGGCATGCTCAGTATTTTGAAATATGGAAATTATTTTTTAATTTACTGGAAAATTAAACTATTTCTGTGACAAAATTTCTTCTTAAGCCCTTGTAATGTCTGACAATAGGTGTTCCATCTGAAAGCACAATTAATCATTGGATATTACTGTCTGAGGAAACCATTAACTCTGAATTTGTACTAAAATTTTAAAAAAATTTAAAAAAAGAAAGAAAGTGTTGGACTTTCCAAACAGCTGATTGCCCACAGTGCTTGTCCATTGCTTTACAATTTTCTTTGAAGGGGGAAATATAGGACAGCTGTTTCTGAATATTAATCAGAAATCATGCAAGTCTGCTAACAGCAGACACAGACATGATCTAGGTAATAGGAAAATACATACTTGAGTAGGCATGGCATTACACTTTTAGAAAGGAAGGAAAACACAGTGTAGTTATACCATCTGTGTTATATACTGCAGGAACAATTTTAGGAAGGATCCATCTATTCTGCAGTCACATTTGCTGATTTGGGGATACTAATTATTTCCTTCCCCTTGTCCTGATTCATTAACATAATCAAGAAAAGCTGGTTTGTTGATTTCTACTTCAGAGAAAACTCAAGCTTAAGAAAAGCAACCTGTTAAGTGGTAGAATTTGCTGGTTTACATACTATAGATTACTCATGATTTGTATTTGTCATTTTAGTTAGAAGGAGTCTAGTTTCTCTCTAGTTAGAAGCATGCTCTACCTTGCTCCAGAAAGTTTTAGATAATATGTTAAAGATAGTGAACTGCTCAGGTAGTGTTGTAGAAGCTGTAGGAATAAGAGAGACACTCCTCACTTTTGAGCAACGGTTTCAACACAGCCATCACATACTGAGATGTTGACTTTTTTACTAATAAGTTGTGACAAAACCCCAGTCTAGCCTTGAAGTGGAACTGTCTGCAACTTTTCCTTAAAGTGATATTACCAAAAATTACAAATTACTTTCCAATTGCTAAAAAACAATTACAGCACAGGAACAAAGAAACTTTTGAAATGTCAAGAAGTCAGATTTACTGGCTAAGACATTAAAAGTTCTGACAAAAAAAAAATAATCCACAACCCCTAATTATTGCATTTTTCTAGGATGACTTTCCAATTCCTTTATTTTTCCTTTTTTTTTTTTTTTTTTAATTCTGTACCATACAGTTGGTTATGTTGTTATAGTCTTATTATGTTGTCACTGTCTTGGTGGTATTTTACATCTCTCTTTGCCCATAAGATCCATCTCCTACAATCCAGAAGTTTTCCCCCAGCTGGTCATTCTCAATGGCTTCCAGGGACAGCTCCATCTTTGATTCATTTAGCTATGCAGTTTTCGTTGCTCTAGAACAAAACAGTGAGCAGATGGCCCCCCTCACTGATGATGAGCATCTTTTAAAACAAAATATACAGTGAACTGTAATCAAACCCATCATGGATACTGTGCCTGTCAGAGAAGCTTTCATGGAGTTTATTATTTGATCTTGAGTCAGCTGCCAATAGCAGCACCAAGCTTCTTATAAGTGGGATTGGATGCAGGTGCACAGAAAAACTGCTGGAGTTACACATGGCCTGGAATGGATGTAGCACATCAGGCAACGCAAATTTAGTGTATGTAGAGAATATTTGTTAAGTATTCAATCTGAAAACCATAGAACTATTTTTTTTTTTATTCAACTAACAGAAAAAGATATTTTATGATCTAGTCATCCTCTGTTTTGGTGGATGTTGGGTGCCCTGGAAAAGATTTTGTATGACCTTATATTCTTCTGAAATACGTTTAAGATTTTGAGGCTCCTGGCACTACGTAAGTGGGTCAAGGAACACTGGTGTGTGAAGAGTTGGAACTTGAGTTTGGGAAAAAAAAGGAGGTATTGAAAGGCAAAGTGAGCAGTATAGAGTGGCACATGAGATGGAAAACAACAGGCAGAATAAGAATCAATATCTTAAGTTACATACAATGAAGTTGTTGCAGGAGAAAAAGTCCACCTGGGTCATATCACAAGCTGAGCTATCACAGATATAAGCATGTTATATTTATTACTTTAATTCCAAAGGAAGAAGAAATTTGAAAAAATACTGGTATTGATACAGTTTATCCTTTTAGAGATATGGCTTTGCTGGTGAAATCATCCTCTTGGTCAGGCTATATAGCCTCAGTGGCCAAATGAGTGGGAATCTTGTAGATACACCCCCACTGGTGGAGCCAGTTAAAGACCTTTGTTTTAGTCTACCCAACGAATAAGTTGGATAATGGCTTTTGGAGCAAGAGCTGTCTAGGCATTGTTTATCAGTCATAATGGGCTCTAAACACTGTGCAGTCGGCAGAAAGAGATACAATTGAAGTAGAGGAATGCAGAAACAAAAGTTGTCTTGTTTATGTGCTTTCATGGCAAGGGAAATAGAGGGGTGGTTCATGTGGTGTGGGGTGCTGTTTGCTTGCCTGTTTTCAAAGCAGAGACCATTGAGTGGGCCTGACCCAAAGCCTCTCAGGAGTACAGACAGAATGCAATATTTTTTGGTCCCAAAAATGAGAGCTGGTTCTTAGCTGTGGCAGAAAAGACAGTGAGAAATGTAGGTAAAAAGACAGAACCAAGATCAAGATCTATTGGGAGGATCCTGCAGAGCAGGCTTTCTCTCTTGATTGTACAGAGAAGGGATAGGTTTCTGTCTTACATTTCTGTAAGAAATGCTGCTTCCTTACCCAGACTGTGTGAGGGCACCAGTGGGAATCTATTTTTATTTTCCTTTTTTTTTTTGTATACCAACACCATGATATTGACAAAGCAGAAAAAGAAATAGTAATTCTCCTAGCAGCTGACTGATTTTTCTGTATTTAAAGCTTATCTTTAAACAACTTTAATCTGAATGCAGAATAGCAGAAGGTTTAAAATGATTTCCTGTCATAAACATAGTATGTTTTATGTGTTACATATATCCAGAGATGTATACATATGCTGATTCTGAATTCTGCTTCCCTCGCAGATTTTTAAGTTTTAATTTAGCATATGAAACAATTTTGTGATAAATTCATTCTCTATAGATTGATAGGTATATATCAGCTGATGAAGCAGCAGGTCCCTAACCCAGGATCAGAGTTGGCCTTTCTCAATTTATGCAATTAATTCTTCATTCCCTCTTTGCTCTAAAGAGAATACTGAACATGAAAAGAGAACTTTGGCATAGGTATTAGGTACATGATTCATTATCATTACCACTCTAAATGGGGAGTGAGATAAATGTGGGAGACTCTGGGCTCACTCCCTGTTCTGTCCTCCCTATTGCTCTGCAGTTACTCTATTGAAGGAGTACATTGTGGGGAAGGTACATCATTAGCTAGTGTTGTTCTGTGTGTATTTAAAAAGGTATTTGGATATCACAACAATTAAAAAAACCCTCACATATCAATGCACAACTTTGGAATTCAAATACCTCCTCATTCTTTCAAATTTAAATGCAGAATCACTAATAAAACAACTAAAGATAATTTATTACCTGAATTTCTTTTTGAACACAGGCAAATATAACGTGAATTCAGATAATGGAAAACTTACACAGTTTGAGCTCTCTTTAGCCCATTGATTTAGGACATAAAAACTGCATAACTGAAAAGAATTTTTTAAATTTTTGGAGTGTGCAATGTGTTGTATTGCATTCAGTGTGTTGGGAGTCCTGGAACATAATGGGAATGCATTCAAAAATCCACTATAAATTAAAATCATAAAAAAGGGAAAATGTCATACTTTTCAAATAAAGTGCAATTACAAATAATAACTACAACACCATTTTATTATGCTATTTTATAGAACCTGTTGTATTTCCTTGTGTGGGATGACTTTTTGATTAGAGACCAAGCCTGGTGAGTTGTTGATAAAATCTTTGTTGGAGGATGCATGCAGCTCTGGGGCCTCAGGGGGGAAGAAGTGTAGCTCCCAGGCCGTCTAGGGCTGTGGCTCCCCAGCTGAGGATCTCAGCAGGGACAGCAAGTACAGAACCAACCTCTCACCCCTAGAGGTCTCCCCAGGTCAGAATTAAGAAACGACGGCAGAATAATGTACAAAAATTTATATCTGACATTAACTGTTTTTATGTGTTTTACAGAGAAATGTATCATTAGCCACTTTCAGATGTTTGATGTAAACAAACTTTTCCCGAAGATACTAGTTTAAGCTTAATTATATGCTCGTTTTTATAACTATGACCGTCATCTGTGGTAACAGTTTTTCAGAAAATTGTACATTTTAAACATCTCAGGATACTTGCCTTTCCGTGGTAACATAATTAGTTGTTCTTTATCCGTTGGGGTTTTGTATTCAGTGAATCATTAGGATCACTCATTTCAAATCTAAATGTGAATGAAGCATGTTTCAACTTCCTTTCCTGTCAAAGGTACATATAGCCTGATAGCTCATTAAAATTAAACAAAAATGCCACTGAGAACCTTAAAATTCATAATTTATTTCTTTTCAGTGTGTGTGAAGAATGTTAAGTATCTACAGTGGATCAGAAATCAAACAAGGAGAAAAATGTTTAAGCCTGGAAAGAGCTCATTTGTTGTCATCAATGTTGGAACGTGAAGATAATAGAAAATCTGTCACCATCTCAAAACAGTAGGAGAGACACAATTTATATTTGTTACTAGAAAGATCAATTTTTTGGTGGTACATTTCAGAAGAATTAAATATAAGAATAGTGCTAGCATATTAAAAGCAAACCAATAATACAAATGTCTGTTTACTTCTCCTGTTTAATTAAGTCCAAATCCACAGCTGTCAGAAACATATCAGTTAAGTCTATGGCCAAATTTGAAATTTTATTTTCATGTTCTGTGTGGCTCTTCAGGTTGCAGCAGCCTTAAATATGTGGTTCTGCTCAATTAGGTGGGACCCCTCATCTAGCTAATTTATTTGATTGAATTTTCTTCATGTGTAGTATAAATGGCCATGGTTGTAGATGTAGGAAGAGACCCATGCCTTGAATTTCTCAAGGTTTAAAAAACAGACTGTGAGAGGAGAGACTCTCAGTGTTTGTGAACCTTGGTATTTTAGCCCTACTTTCTAATCAATAGCTTAATAGCAACTACTGCAGCCTAGAGATCCCAAAGTGAGAGTTGGCATTTAACTAATCTAATCAGTTGAGAACATTTATATCTGTGGAGTCAGAGCTATTACACTTACTGAAAAACAGAATATAGAGTTGGAGCAAGGGACACATCCATCATCAAGAGCTCTGTCTGAAGCAGGGCTTTGGATCTCACAAATGCATTATTGCTTTACATGGCAAACTTTATTGCTAAATAAAGACAAGTTTATTATATCATGGATTTTACTTACCAAGTGTTCTTCATAAGGTAAAGGAAATATATATATTTTTGGTGTGGGGGGAGAGAGCCTTTTACTTAGTTTCAGAGTTTTCCTGAAGAAAGAAAGTACATCATTAGTGTTTTCGGAAACACCACTGGGGTTTAGGGGCTCATAGGTAAAGTGTCACTTCCCACACTTTTCCCTGATTAATTTTGATTTTATGCAGTGTACAAAAAAAGGTTATCTTTTATTTTATTTCACTCAGCTAGATCTCTTTCCTCTCAGGGTGGAGGGGGGCCAGACACATTGGGAAAAGAAGGAAACAAGGTGTGGTTTAGCCAGCCTTCTTTCCCAATGACCTGAAGAGTTCAGAGGAAAAGTACAAAAACTTCATTTAATAATACTTTAATAATAAATACTTTTAATAATAAAAAATGAAGGCACAAATCTTTTGCCTCTAGAAAGAACAATTTAAGGATCTCAGCAGTCTTCTGTTAACATTGTGCTGAAACTCTTTTGTATGTTCTATAGCACACTGCTCTACTTATTGCTTTTTGGGGAGGGAGGGATGCACAAAAATTTATCTAGGCCATCTGTGTATATGTGTGTGTGTGTGTGTGTGTCTCTGTGTGTGTCTGTGTGTCTGTGTGTGTGTGTGTGTGTTTGTTTTGGTAGAGGTTTTGTGTTTGTTTGGATTTTTGTGGGTATTTTTAGGTTAGTCATAAAGAAATCCTGTCAGGCATCATGTTGTCTCACCTATCATTAATCCAATAGTATTAACTCTTCATTTTTGTGTTCCTCACTCTATAATTTACCATGCTAAAGATGCAAAAGTATTTTAGAACCTTATTATCTAGACACCACTGTGAGGCTCACTATACCTCCCTCTTTAAACTAAACTCATGGGATAAAATATTAACAGTAACAACAAAAGAAAGAGTATGAGCACTAAAACACACAAGTAATTTTCAGTCAAATTTTATCAATTGTGCAGATGTACATAAGATGTGTCCACTTATAAAATACTCTAATTTACTTAGCTGAAACAGGCTTGATTTCTGAGCAAACAGAGCTCAGAAAAGCTCACTTTTAAGCTCAACCTAAGAAAGAGAAGGGATACAAGTTTTAAATGAGTTACTAATATGTAGAACAACAAATAATCCTGACAAATTCTCAAAACTTTCTTTTTATTTGTGTGTATTTCATGTCCATTTGCTGATAATTTTTTTATTGCAAATAATGAATATGTATAAAGATGCATAGACATGGATTCTTCTAATTCAAAATCAAATAGCATTTTACATGCTGGCATTATATTTTGTTGCTCTGAGGCAATAATTACACCACTTTTCCTTTCTACTTAGGAAAATATTGTAATCCAAGAATTAACAGACTACATGTTGATTATAATTTCCTGGTTAGTAATGCCCATGCTGGTAAGAAGAACGCAAATATAATAAAATTCTCCTTCTCCAGTTGCAGCATACCAATTGGAGGCCTCATTTTCCAATTCTCAGCGACAGATTTAGACTGCTTTTGCTTTTTGTGTCCTGTTGAGAGCAGGACATAGTCTTCGTCTCATTTATAAGCTTTCTCATTCAATGTTACTTGATTTGCAGGGATTTTTGTTTAATATTCTTTACTAGTGGTCCACAATATTAAAGGGTCAACAGATAGCCTCAAATGAGGAAACCTGCTAGTTTAGCCAGTTCTAAGAGGCAGGTAGGGTTTTGACTGCCAGCAGCAAAACCTTATCTTTACCAGCTATTCTTCTACATCATTTTATGTCAGTGACTGCATATGTATAAATCTTAAATAATCTTTTTCCCTGATCTCTCCAACATTTCTTGTGTCGTGTGAATGACCCTGACTTCTTTCAACATTTCCTGGAAGATTTATCAGAAAATATCCTGTCCTAGGTAGTTTTGCCAACATTGTTCTGTTTACCACTGCTTTCTGCAGATATATGCCACCCAAAAGGTTTAACAGAAATTTTCAAAAGGTTTTTTGATGCTGTTACTGTGATAAAGTATAGTTTTATAAATAATAAGATTTTGTATTCATCTTGTTTTCATAGTCATTGAAAATGAATAAACAAAAAATTCATTTATCTATGTAATCAAAGCTACTGAATGTTTCTACAACACGTTCTAGTTCATGGGCCATTTAACCCATCAGAATCTTTCCCCATTTTCTTGGTCATGTGAGGTGATGTTTGTGAGTTTCTTTTTTTATTTTTTCTTTCATATTATAATTGTTTTGTGTATTTTTATTTGATTCATTTAAGGAAACTTCAATGCCTCTGTTAGATGTCAGGAACTCATTTTGATTAATTGGTTACTCAAAATGGTTAATTTTTCATTTGAAATAGTCTATTTTATTTATCAGCCTTTGACTATTAGATGATCTCACAATCCCCAAACCAAATTTATCCTGTAAGCTCTGATAAGTGTTAAGGAGCATGCAGAGTTTAGAGCCATGATTTATCTTTTCTACAGCAATTATTCAGAAAAGCTGCAACCTGTTGACTTTTTCTCCACAGTCCCAAGCCATGTATTGATTTTTGCTGCTTCTTCCAGAGTGACTGTATGAATCTGGAGTCTGACATCTGAAAATTTTTCATTATTTCCTGCTGCTATGTCTACTGAAAACATCTTTAATAGGAATGATATTCACATCTATATAATAAAAATTGTTAGAGAAAAAGAGTGCCAAAATCACCCAACAAGGATATATTTTAAAGTGCAAAGCACGTCTAGATTTAAGCTTGGAATCTGTTTGCCAATTATCCTAGGTCTGACCTCTCTCTGAAGGGCACCAGCATGGATTTCCTAGTGCTGGTGCTGAAGCATGGCACTTGCCTAACATGAAACCTTTTCTTTAAGCTTATATAAAACACATCTGGAACATCATCCATTGCTCTGGAGTTCTTGCACACCTGTGTGAGGTGAAAAGCAGAAAGAGGGCAGAGAGGCCCAAAAATCCTGGCTGATTCCAAACAATCACTTGTTCCAAGCTCAAGAGGAAGGCACCCCAGCAAGGAAGAAATTGGGAAAAAAATGCCAGGAGACCTCTAGGAATGGATAAGAAGCTGCTGAGAAAACTCAGAGCAAAATAGTTTTCAGGAGGTGGGAATAAGGACAGGTGTCCTGCAAGGAGTACTCAAAGTATATGGGAAGATAGGAATAAAGGGAAGACAAGGCCTAGTTAGAACTGAACATTGCAAGAGATGTTAAGGATAAAAAAGAAGGGTTTTTTATAGAAATGTTGAAAGCAAAAGACAGACGAGGGATGTGTGGGCCCTCTCCAGAAGGAAACAGGTCTCCTGACTATCCCGGACAAAGAGAAAGCTGAGTTCTGAACAACTTTTGTGCCTCAGTCTTGACAGACCTAAATGGTGGGTCAATGAAAACTTCACGAGGTTCAACAAAGCAGAGTGCAAGATCCTTCACATGAGTCATGGAAATCCCCCCCACACACACAGGCTGGGCAGGACAGAGGAGTGATTGCGAGCATCCATGCAGACCAAGACATGGAGCTGATGGTTAAAACACTCACCATGAGCCAGCAGTGTATGCTCACAACCCAGAAAGCCAATGAAATTCTGGGCTGCATGCAAAGCAGCATGGCTCTGCTCTGCTCTTGTAAGATCCCACCTGGAGTACTGGGTACACTTCTGGTGCCCCCATCATAAGAAGGACATGGAACTATTGGAGCAAGTCCAGTGCAGGGCCATGAAGTTGACAAGAGCCCTGGAGCACTGTCCATATGAAGACAGGCTGAGAAAGTTGAGGCTGTTCAGCCTGAAGAAGAGGAGGTTGTGTGGAGACCTCATCGCAGTCTTCCAGTATGTGAAGGTGGCCTACAGGGAAGCCAGTGAGGGATACTTCATCAGGAACTATAGTGTTAGGATAAGAAGAAATGGGTACAAATTTAAAGAGAGGAAATGTAGGTTAGATATGTGGAAGAAATTTTTTACTGTGAGAGTGGTGGGACGCAGGAAGAGCTTGCACAGGGGGGCTGGGGATGCCTCAAACTCAACAGTTTTCAAGCCAGTTTTGATGATGCCTTGAGTGGCCTGGTCTAGTGGGAGGTGAACTAGATGATCATTATGGTCCATTCCCCCCCCCCCATGCATTCAGTGATTCCAAAACTAAAGACAGTGGAATGAAATGAGGAAGGAAGAAAAGAGGAATTGGCCACAGCTCTATAACAGCACTTTAATACCAGAAAAAGGAGAGAACACACAGTCCATGTCTGTGTCCCAGTTGCTACTGCAGGGACAGGACAGTCATGTGCTGTGGGACTGCAGCAGGTGTTTGTGCTGATGTTTGGGGCATGGGGCCTATAGCACCCTGCTCTGCAAGGGGGCTTCATCCTGTGTGCCATGATAAAAAATGTACCTACACCTAACAGACTTTTTGAGAATGTGTACGATTTTTTCCTTGGGAGAGGGATAGTAAAAATCATGAAATTGGGTATTCAAAGTCTTTTTATAAATATTAACAGAGTTTCAATGAGAAGAAGTTAAGAAACAGCAACAAAAACGGCGTAGCTAGGGGAAACTTTGTGATGGTGCTTTTCTGTGGTGGGATAAAGAACACTGTCAGTAACTTGAAAATATAAAAATATACATGTGTTTTGAAACCTTCAGAAGAGAGCACATAACAATAACTATACCAGAAGGATACCTGAACTATGCCAGAACAAATTGATACATTTATGATTTGTTTTGTCATAAATGCATGCATAAGTGAAGTCAAAATTATTTTTAAATCCATTTGTATTAAGATTCCAAAACCAAAAAGGAGGGAAAAAAAAAAAAGAAGGAAAAATATAAATGTGTTGCAGGAAAGCTCATTTGTGATTCTTACCCACTGCTTCTTTGAAAGGAATGGCCTAAGAATTATGTTGAACCTGAAAGTGAAAGCTACTGTATTTTATATCCCTTTCAGTGATAAGAACATCAGTCTATGAGCAGATGCCCATCATGCTTTGCCTTTTGCTATAAATATTTATCACTTAAATGTTGCCTGTATAATTTAAAAGGCCAGTATAAAAGACAGCAAGGCAGCAAATGAATGTGCACAGCTTCAGCAAGAAGGTTAGTAAATAACATCATCCTCAATTTACAGATATGAAAAATGAGATGTTACAATCTCTCTCAAGTCATTGTCAGATTAAAGGAAGACACGGGAGCTAAAGCTGTTAATTTATATATATTTATCCAGGAAACTTAATGCGCTCATAAAAAATCATCAGATTTTACAAAGTAGGGATTTCATCTCTCTCCTGTTTCAAATGTTGGGCTGCAGTGCAGTCAGGGCTGCACTTTATGCATGGTGTGAAGGAGCTGCATACCTCTGTCACTAAGTGACTTGGATGATCCATATGTAAAAATACATTTATTCTGGAGTTACTCCCCACATGACAGTGCTTTCTCTGAAATTTGACATCATGGGGGGAGAACTGCTTCCTGACAGCTGTGATAGTCGATAGATTGGGAGGGCTGTTTGCTTTTGGGGGCTTTGTCTTTGTTTGGGTTTTGTTTGTTTGGTGAAATAGGACTGCAGAACTGAAATTCTTAACTTCTTGGAGGTCTTTATTTCCATATCTAGAATTATTTCAACAAACTGCTTCCTATTTAATTTATTTATCATGAAGAAATAATCAAAACTAGTCAGCAGTCACCCTTCCTTTTTTCATCTTTTTTATTTTGCCTTACTAGTTTAAGTGTCATTTCAAAATGATGCGTAATGAAAAAGGCTACTATAGTTGAGGGATGAATTTTTTAGTCAGTGAAAAATAATGAAATTCCTTTTTACCTTAAAACTTGCGGTAAAATGCATAAATAATGAAATTTATTTAATTGAGAGCTAAATAATTAATATGTTCTTATTGTTCACCTTTACATGCATTTCTAATACTGCAGAAATTTATAGTGTGGAAATTCTACTCTCATCTTCTAACTTTTTCTTCTCTCTCCTTGTTTGACTAGATTCTTTTAACTGAAAGACAGTTCAACAATAAATTATGAAAACTTTAATAAAGAGGAATACTTTTTAGATATTTAAATGTATAAATCTCGCTCATCTGACATCCATTGTCTCATTTTGTTTGTGACATCAGGTTTGCTTGCTTGGAATTTCATACTTCCAAACAGAAGAGAATGTAAGACCTCTAATTCAAAGCATCAATCACAGAGAATGAACGTAACTTAATGTCACTGCTGAATCAGGCCATCAATTTATTGCTTTGTAAAAGCAATCAGCAAGCTATCAAGCAATAAAGTGTATGGGGAAAGTGCTTCTTTTGAGATAGCACAGCCATTGTCAATGATATACTGATGGAGAATAGCAACTATTTTACAGTGTAGTGTGCCTATTACTTGTTAAAAGCTCTGAGCTGTTCAACAGATGTGAAATATGTTTCTTATTATTATGAATCAATCTAGTTTGTTTAATAGCCTTGTATGGCACTTAGATTTGCTGTCTTATTTAATGACTTTATATTTGCACTCTCTGGCTCTCTTGCTTTAGTGGAAGGTATGACTTCAGTTTTCCACTCGGTTTTCCAAGAAACAATGAATACTCAGACAATGTTTTTTTTTTACTTGCTTATTATAGCAAGTGCTATAATAGAGCAAACTGCAGAGCCATTCAAACCCTGTTACTATACCAAAATAACAAATATTTTACACTGTGCTAAAAAGATGTAATGGAGTTTTTCACAGATGCCTAAAATGCATTCCATTAGCAGTTTTGTTGTTGGATTTGGCTTTTTGTTGTTGTTGTTGTTTTGGTTTTTTTTTTTCCCTTCCTTACTTCCATGTCCCATGTCCCATGTTTTCTTGTGATAAAAAAGAGCTAGAAGGAGTAGGATAGTATATAGTCAGCTCACCTGATTTGTGCTGATGAGGTTCATATGTTATATTGGTATAGTGAACCCTGCAACTGTTATCTGCTCTTGACAGGAGGTCTAAAACTCATCTGTGTCATCGATGCTGGGTAAAGCTGATGTGGCCTCAGGGACAATGAACTGTTAGAAATAAAGCATTAAAAGTTTTTGCTACTCTTGATGTGTCCTAAAGGATTGCTGTGGTAGTTGGTACCACACAGTTAAATTTACTAGCCTGCTACCAGAAGTCTTGATGAGATTTCCAGCAGAATTTTTAATCACTTAACCTTTCCAATTGCATTAAGATGAGCTGTCAGGGGTGTCCTTTCTTAATGCTTAATAAAAACCTCCTTTGTCTCCACACTTTCTTTACCTTTTAAACTCCAATAAATTCCTAGAACTCTTTTGTTGCCTGGGAAATTTGTAGCCCCATGTTCAGACCATACCTTATTTGCCTAAATGCACAATTTAAAAAAAAAATGTATTACTGTGGATTAACACACTATTCTGCACTAGCTTTTCGTATGTTTTTGGCATTTCTAAATTTTAAAAAAAATCACAACTACATATGAATCAAGGATTTTCCTGTGTAGTCATGAAATCTATGAGTTTGTTGTCTTTTTTAATGCAATTCAGTTCTAAAAAAGTGCATATTAAACTACCATTAACAAAACATGAATTAAATAAACAGCACAAAGTAACTTTGAGGATAAACAGTGTCCTTATTAAATTAATAAAAGAATAAAAACTGAAGAATTAATGTGGTAACATCCTCTTATGGTGGTGTAGTGATGGGTGACAGATTAGGAGTAAGAATCACCAATCCTCATGATTAGCCCTTTTCCTCAGTTACAAACAGTCTTTAAATACACTCTTCATCATTCAAGATCTTTCTTATGATACATGAGATGGCTTGGCCAACAGTTTTGACATATTGTTCTGTCTATCTCAAGAAGCTCCTGAAATTTTCCATTGAAATGTGCTCTGTTCAAATTGTTATTTTTTTCTTATTTAAAGAAATTTGCCTAATACCATATATCTATCCTAGGGAAAGTAAGATCAAATAGATGCATTTCACTTTTGCTGCTTAAAGTGATGGTTGTCTTTGATTTCTATTCAATGTCACTTATCATGTTTTTTCCATTTCTGTAAGAAATTTGATGTCTTGTACAAATTACTTTCTTCATGGCTGTTGTCCACATCTCTAATCCTTCAGTATGGAATCTCTTATTTTGAGTTTTTTTTACCATCCTGTAAAAAAATTGCCGATGAACTCAGGACTAGAAAGCACTTCTATTGTTATAACAATAAAGGTATAAAGGTATATTTGGTATAAAGGTAGTGAAACTTAAATTTACTACATACTTTTCTTATACATGAGAAATGAAATAAGATTACACTACTTGAACATCTACTTTATAAAACTCTAATCAAGACACTGAAAAAATAGCCCAAAATTAGGCAATTTTAAAAGCAAGGTGTTTTATTGAAAGTACATATTTCTCCCAACATTGAGTTCTCTGTAATTGCCTTTTTTCTTTAGGAAGAGCTAACTCCTGAAACATAGCTGTGTTATTTAATGGGTGACTATGAACTGGAAAAAAAAAAGAAAATTTAGAAAATGGTTCTCATTAATAGGGTCTTTGTTTTTATAATACCTCCAGTCTGTATTCAAATTTCTAATTCTTAGGTAGGTAACAAAGTTAGGTAAACAACAGCTTAAAAAAGCTTCAATATAGGACACTTTGTGGTCTTGAACAGATGAGTCTGATTTTGAAAACAACTCAGGCATTTTTCAAAAGTTATTGCTCCATTTAGTCATGACTTTCTGGAATGAAATGGTTTATTAAGAAGTATGCTGGCTGAAACAAGTGCATTAAATGCTGTGGCTTAATGTCAGTAAACCTCCTGCAATGAAGGGGAAGTTATACAGGAAAGTCTTTAAGAAATATGTTTCAAGATGCTCTTTCTAAACCTCTCAATACAATTATGAGATGTGATTCTTTGACCCTCCATAGACTTGGCATTCAATTAAATTTTAATCCATTTGTTAAAAAAAAATACCAAAATTTTTAATTGGCCTCTATGGGATATCAATAGTTTTGTTCCTCTGATGTTTAACTGCAACACTTATGTTTCTGCTTGATGGCACAAGGTCAGCTAAATTCACACTGAACATCTCTCTAGCTTCTTATGTGTTCAAAAATCTTATTAAAAACTCAAGTATTCTCTTAATATAGTGTTGTTTGAAGCTTCCATAATGAACATGATTTACAGAAAAGGACTAAGAAGCAGATTTTTCAGAAATAAAGAGAGACATGTATTGTTTATCTCATCATCTTAACACATGTATTGTGTTATCCTTTTAAATTCTTATTTTTCCAGTATTTTTATATTTACAAGGGTATTAAATGGCATACAAAAGTGATTCTGTTTCAAGAATAACAAAATGCTCTAATGTGAGGATTTAGTATCAATGATAATTTTTGTGTACCTTTATTTTGTAGATACATACTGACCCTACTTTCCTTTTCTCTTTACTCAACACTGAAATTTAACAGGATATGTATTTTTAGTGTCAGAATTTGGGAATCTTTTGGTTTTTTTTAATGTTCTGTTGACCATAAGCCCCACTCTAGGAAAAGCAGAGAGCATAGAAGTGGTTCACTATTTTGATGAAGTCCTCTAGACCACTTTTAACTTGTGGATTCATTTAAAAAATAGTATTACTCAAAACCTGCACTTTCCCAAGGAGAAGCCAGGAAAGTTTAAATACTTTTCCAAACATTTTTTTGCTTGTTACACTCTTGTCATGAGGCTCAAGATTGTAGTTTCTTTTCTTGTGTGCTCAATTCATAGTTGTAGAAATCTTAGTCACCTCTTTATTAAAATTAGATAAAGAGATTTGTAGTTTGCAATATTTGTACAATTTAGCAATCTCTTTTTAAAGGGGGATTAACTTCCTGTTATCATGGACACTCCTCAGCAAATGCTTGATACTCTATTTACTTTGTATCTTTTTGAAAAAAAGTCCTCTGTGAAACAAAGAGAAGCAGATTTCTTTGCTCCAAAGAAATGCGCTACCATTATTATACCTGATACTCCTGCAACTGGAACAATAAAAAAAAAAAAAAAAACTTTAAATAACTATTTTCTCCTCTGAAAA
>VZRH01004766.1:1119003-1151444 GCA_013397555.1 Urocynchramus pylzowi | reverse complement strand
AAAAAAAACAACTTTAAATAACTATTTTCTGCTCTGAAAAAAAAAAAAATATTATTCCATGAAGAAACTTGAAACACAACAAAAATCAGAACCATGCTCTACATACTTTTAGCACAATCAGAGGGAGATTGTGTGTAGCATTTAAGTTGTTGAAGAGTCATTTGCTGATACAGGTCAGCAGAGAAAAAAAAAAGTATAAAGTTTATATTTTTTTTCTCAACTTTTAACAGTTTCACAAGGTTTATTTTGCAGCACTAAGACATGCTAAGCACTAAGACACTGTACTTATCAACTATATGAGCAAGTGATTTTTGTAATGGTTTATAGAACTTGTGGCTGGCTCACAAGTGAAAGAAAGTGAAACTTTCTTTATGCCTCTGTGTTTTGCTTACTCTTTTTCCATTACTGAAATTTCTGAGGTGTGTTATTGTCCATTAGATTCTTACACCTTACACATGTTGTACTTTCATAAAAAATGTTTCAGATATCTGGACAGATACCCCACTTTGAAGATAATTTATATTTGAAGTACACTGTTGTATAACAGCAAACTTGGGTGATTTAGAAAAATGTGATATGATGCCACAGCTGTCACAGCTCTAAACAGCTTCTATGCCTCATAATAAATGACTACTATATTTAAAGTCAAAATAATTATACGCCTGAGAAAATGGCCCGTGGTAAACAAACTTCTATGGCACACAGAGAAAAGCAGATGTCTAGTTAGAAAATTAAAATTTCATACCTAGTATGCTAGAAACTCAGAAGTCTGTCTTCACCACTTTGCCACAAAATTATAATGTACTTACCTTAAGATAGTTTTTCACAGACTTGGGAGTCAATGCATTTTTTCTGGGGAGGTTCATATATTGGGAAATGGTTTTTCACCTTTTCCTTAATCATTTGTAATTACAATTCACTTGTGAACAAAATGTCTACATGTCCTATCTCTATTTCATTAAATCATGTGTATATGAGGTAGATCACATTAAAATGTATAGTGGTTGCTTCTAGATTGATGTTTAAGGTTCATCTTTCTTAAGACCACCTCTGTAACAGAGTATTAGAAGTGATATTTTTGTTTTTTGGTTTTTCTTCCCTCACATTTATTTTCCTGAGTAAATCACTTTGCTCAGAATAACTGCTTTTTAACAACTAAGTAACCAATTATTAGATTGGGACTGACAGAGGCAGGTAAACTAAGACTAGATCTATTTGTAAGTTTGTTTCATTTGCTGGAGGTCTAATTGTAATTGAAGATAGACACAGCTTTAGTAGTTACAGGGGTTTGTAACATTTCAAAGGTAATTACTGCTTTGAAAAAAATGTTCATGAGGGAAATTTGTGTTACTGCAAGGTCCCTCTTAATTAATGTATCTACTTTATTCTACAAGGATTTCTTCTCTGTCCACAAGATTGATTTGAAGACCAACATGTGCTTAAACAATTTGCTCAAGAGAGAAGACAAGCAGTCACTCAAAGCTATTCTGAGAACTAGACGAAGTTTAGCAATTAGAATATACAAATGTTGCTGGAAGAAAACTTGGGGGTGGGGGTTTGTAGTGGTTTTTTTGTTTGTTTGTTTGTTTGGGGTTTTTGTTTGTGTTGGTTTTGTTTGTTGGGGTTTTTTACAAAATGGAATTACAAAGAAGCTAAGAAAGTCTTGTTGGATATGGCTTTTTGTGTTTAGAGAAGGAATATTACCTTCTTGGAAGGGTGTCTATATTTACCTGACCCTTAGTGAACTCTGAAATGCAGACTTAATTATTTGGTGGAAGCCAGATTATTTTGGTAGACAGTTTTTGCTTCTTCTTAGTTGTGTTGTGTGCAGAATCTCTCATTCTCACAAGATGCCACAGAGTTGTGGAGCTCTGTTCTTCTACTGAGGTATGATGAGTTGAGGCTGTAGGAGCCAACAACTCTATATTATACACAGCTGCACTAGCTGATTAGCTGATTTTAAAAGATCTGAACAAGTGTGTTAGAGCTTTTTTAACAGATTTGTAAAATAGCACCTTCTTCCCTTGCCCAAAATGTAAAAACTATCACAGGTTGATAGAGTGATGGAGTTTAAAAGTACTTTTGATTTTCTAAACCAGTTTCATTTGAAATTACTTTTAGATTAAGTTCTCATGTGGGTGTGGTAGAGCAGTACTCCAATGGTAGATAGTGCCCATGATGCAGAACTCTAATGCAAGGACGAGCAGCTGGACCTTGGGAAAAGCTAAAATGATGTTTAGCCATTGGGATGGTCAGTGCAACCAAGGTTCCCACTTGACTTCATGGCTCCATTCCTATTCTAGGCCAATTCTCATTAAAAATCACTCTTAAATTCACAATGCTCATCAAATTAATTAGAATTCAAAAGTTTCACAGTATTATGGCTTTTGTTCTTAATGTTTAAATTCAAATCAACAGTGACACTAGTGAGGCTTGATTGTACAACAAATTGCACGTAATCTTTCTTCCCTCATTTCCCAGCCCTCATCAGAAAAAAATACTAAGCATTTAATATATATTTTTGTGAACATTAATATGTTATAGGAACAGCAAAACTCGAATTCCATTAGTAAGTGCAGGGAATTCATTAGTAAGTGCATTGCATTCCTCTTCTCTAATTAAGTAAATGATGAAGATGGAAATCTTCATCTTATTTTTTTTACCATCCATTCCCTCAACATATGGGGAACCTCTCAATCTTTCTTTTTATAATCACAGACAAATACAGGCTTTGTTAGATTTTTTTAGGAAATGAAAGTGGTTATATTTGCTGAACCAATGATATTTATCTTACATCAATGAAACCCATTCAAAACTTCCTGTACCATTAGTTCTGCAGCTTTGTGTATAGACAGAGAAATCCTTACACACAATAGAACTGTAATTTAGAGCCTTTGAACAGTAAACATTAACAGTAGAAAATATTTGTGTTTTTAGCCTCTATTCCACCAAGAATGCCTAAGAGTACTCTCAAATCATGATTATGCCAAAAGTATATTAAATAGATAAATAACACACAGGAAAAAAAAAAAAAAAAAAAAAAAAAGAGTGTTTGAACCTTATTTTCACCTAATATCTTTGGGTAAAGGAAGATACACTCTTTTTCTAGGCTGTAGTAGGAGACATCAGACAGACATTTTTGGGGTGGTTTTGTTTTGTTTGGCTTTGTTTTTTTTTTTTTTATTTTTGTTTTTTAAATTCTGCATCCTTACAGCATTGAAAATGTTCGCTGCACAGTCATAAGATAAACAGCAATCTAACTTCCCTCATGAAATATTTTGTCATTGTGTTCTGAGTTACATAATTGCAATCTAAATCTAATTAACTAAGTCTTGTTTCATTTCTAGCTGGTATTGTAAGAAAGGATAATACATCACCATCACCACCTTAGCTTGCAGGAAGCCGAACTCATGTTTTCTTGTTGCTCAAACCTTTGAGGCTGTCATCCTGACTTCACCTTGCTGTTAGGATTTGCAGAAGTTCTCCTAGACAGGCAGCTCTCATGCTGTATTCTGCTCTCCTTTCTTCCCATACTGTAAGACTGTGTGTTTACTATCATGGACTTTTTTTATGTTCCTCTACTATGCGTGTTCTGTGTGTGGACATGACTTTTATCAATAGTTCATGTGGGACCAAACTAATGAATCTGAACTTTTGGTCTCATTTAAACTGTAAATAACTGAACGCTTTAAAGAAATTTGTAGTGCAGCATTGTGTAAAATGGAATGAAATTCAACAGCATAGACTTCTTCATGCGGTCTTTTTTACCTGAAGGATTCCTTTTTATGGTAAGTCACTCTCCAACAAATTGCAAGCCTAGAGAAGAACTCCTTGCACTAGATTTTTAGATGCCAACATAGTTTACTTTGATGACTGTTTCTCTTCTCCTTCTCTTAACTCTCGAGTTGAAATTGCTCACTATGAAAAACACCTCAGTCATTGACTGCAAGAGAACAATACTATTTCCTGGCCATTGTGTCCATCATCTCCCATTCAGGGGAATCAGGGGATCTATTAATTACTGTTCTGGTTCTTTGACATTCAACTCTAAAATCACACTTTTTTCCTCTTGACTTGGTTATAACTGTGCTTTGGAAGACTGTGTTAAAAATTATTAAGATGTATTAGAATGTAGAGCTTTTTTGAGGAACAATGACAAAGATAAATCTGACTCTGCTGTATATGAGCTAGCACAAAGCATAAACTTAACAGTAAATATATTCAAGAGAACTATATTCCTTCCTATCTCATACTGAGGTCATCTGGCATCTGTGACTGCCTTTCTTCAGGTACCCTTTATAGTCTGAATTCTGGTAGTGTGCACTTTGGGATGCAGAACAAACAGTATATATATTTACTTTGTAAAAGCACTGGCTATAAACAACTCATTTCTCCTACTTGGTATCTTGAGCATATTATAATATACTCCAGAGGAAGTGTTTTTAAAATTTGTTGTCTGCAGTACAATATTCTGAAAGCTGTAGAAGTAAAAGACACTGACTGGAATTTCTAGTGGGCCATTAACTTCCTCACTTACCTCTCCCTAAAAGTGGAAGAGATCTTTAGGTTTATAAGTTCTCTTGTTAATGGAAGATTCTACATCATATAATAGAAATATCCTGTCTTAAGAAGGATGTCTATGATCAATTTCCCTCAAAAAACATTGAAATTTACAAGTGCTGCTGGACACCTTAGAATCTAAATGATGTTAAGGACAGAGTTGGTCAAAGTTTGCAATTCAGATAACAATTTCAAAATATTACAACAATTCTATTTTTTATTTTTAAATATCTTATTATGTTTTCAAAACTCAGGAAAGCAGAAATATTTTTTTTAGCTGCTTGCAGATTAAGAAGAATTTTAAGGAATGCTTTCCATGGTTTTATTTTTTTGTCACAATTTCCCCATTATATTTCAGACTTCGCTTTTTATGTTATTTCCCTCCCTTCTGGGTAGCATACCCTTTGGTGCTTTTCTACTTTTACAGTACAACACCTCCATGGATCTTTCTTTGGCCAGGTTAATTCAGATCTGGTCTGGAGATGCTCACACTTAGAATCTTGCAGTGCGATTTTTCCCTCCTTTTTCTTTGATGTTTGTAGATTTTACATTTCTCTTTTGACCCTCATTAATAGCAGTACTCACATCCAGTGTTCTGCTGCAACCCTCAGCACCTATTATTGTAATCCTTACTATTACATCCTTATAAGCTAACTGTTCAGACTATGATAGATTTGAGGACTTTAACTTGCAAGTTAACCTGAATTTGACTGAAGGGACAGCTGTTCTGATTGTTGTGACTTCTGTCACACTAAATCTCTGCTCTGATAAGCTTACCAGTGATATCACTTATGGAAGCTGTGAGTGATGGAAAAGGCTGTTATGTTCGTGGCACTGCATCCTCTTGAAAGCATATCCCAGTGCAGTTAAGACAAAATGAGCATTAGTGGAAGAAAAATTTGTGGTGTAGTGTAAAATGGTCATGTTAATCTGCATAATGATGTTTGTATTTTGTATCTGACACTTGCATGTTTTTCTTCAAGACAGAGGGAAAATGCATCAGAATTGCATCTAAGCACAAGCAAATTAAGGACTTACACGTATATTTGAGAAATTAATAACTCATTAGTCAGAAAATGGCTTAAATCCCCAAAATTTTCACACTTTTTCAATACTTTTAGCAAGAGGAAAACAATAATAACTGTGTTCCAGTTATAGATATTTTCAATTGTTTGTTGATATCCTCTGAATGACGGAAAAGTTTGCAAGCACTCCTTCATTAACATAATTCAAATTAGTTGTCACAAACTGTAAACAAATCTATAATCACACAGTTTATTCTACTGTTAATTTCATTCAATTTGCTCTTTATAGGTTTAATCTTATAATGCTTTTTAGCCTTATTTAACCTTATTATAACTGAAGGAATTTCCTCTTCTCTAATTAAGTAAATGAAGAATGAAGATGGAAATCTTCATCTAAAGTTATCTGATCAAGTTGTCTGAGTGCCAAAATGGACATATTTTATGGAGTTTTCTCCCTGTGTCAAATATAAGACCTTTTTTATTAAATTGGAATATTTCTGTAATAATCAAAAGATGACTGTCCACCATTCTGATGTTGTATTGCCATTACTCTCGATAAAGCAAATGTTAAATGAGTATTCAAATGCTTCAGATAAAGCAAATAAATTTGTACATTAAACTGTGTGGAACATGCCCTGTAATAAGGTAGCTGTGACACTGGTTTTAGGTGATCTTCTTCCCCACAAAAAGCACGACTAATTAATAAATAATCATTAAAGTAATAAAATTTTAATAGTCTGTATTATGACCTATGTTTCAGGATATTTTTTTACATGATTCAGATTTGTTCTGGTGTTATGACGATGTGAGAGAAAAGGGTATGCTCAAAAATAGGTTAGCTCTAATGCTGTAGAGTTAAAGCCAGGAGAACTGAATGCTTTGCTTTTATTGATCTCACTGATAAACTTCATATGCATCTCTTTTGTTGTTGTGATGAAGATATTTATATTGTTAGTGCCTCTATTTCTGTTTCACAAAATAAATCTCTAGGGATTCTCTTCCTCCTACGGTGTATTGCTCATTGTTGAGATAATGTCTGTATTCTGGCAAAAAACCCATGCATAGGTGCAGCTCAGTAGTCTTGCTATGCTGCAAGGGACTTTTAATGAAAGGAAAAAAATGCCAATATAAGACAAAATGCAGCCTTATATATACAACTTAGGATCACGCATTATTGAACCATTCTCATCCTTGCTTTCTACAAGGCAGAGCATCTGTAATGCAGTTTCTTAGGCTGAAAGCATGAAGGAATGCGATACATGCTAAATTAGGGGACAGAAAGTTTTTGCTTCGGAATGTTTTGGTGCCAACTTCTTAAATTGGTGTTGGGTAGCCTCTCTAACATCCTGTGTGCTCTGTACTGTAACTGAGTGGAATAGGATCTGCAGTTTTACCACCCTATTGTTGGTACAACTTCAAATTTACTTAAGCAAGATGTAACTTTTCAGAGAAAAAATAATTAGGACTAAATAAATATCTTTGGATGAAAAAGTACTGGAATTGAAAAGGGCAGTGTTTCTCCCTCTAATTGCCTGTCTGTTTCGACTTTAATATTTGTTTTAATATTGCTATTAGACTTCTCTAGGAAGTCAATTAGTTTTAAAATTATACCCTTCTCATTGTCTCATGGAGCCCCATGACACCAAAGAAGAGTATTGCTGCAGGAGCTGAAACATTAAGTTACTAGACCAGCATATGGTCCTTTAGGAAAGAAAGGCCTTAAAGGATGTTTGGAAAGGAAAGTGGTAGCTGAATAGCAGTGTCCCCAAAGCAAATACTTTAATAGGAACTGCAGCATAAAAGATCTCCTCTGTCAAGGGCCATCTAAAGCAAATGTACTGTCTAGAAAGTATTCAGCTTGCCTATATTGATAAGGTTACATATTTTCTAAAAAATATTTTCATTTTTTATGGTTTGCATACTAACAGAAAATAGCATCAAGTGTGATTTAAACATTTTATACCATTTGTGGAAACTCCACAAATGTGTCTCCACATATGAGTGTCTTTTTCATATGTTGTCCTAAAATTTTATTTCTAGCTTTTATATGTTAACATTTGTTATGTCTGCCCTAAACCACACTTTTTGAGGTGATATTGTCTCTGTTTTGGGCATGCATACTATCAAAAGAAAACATTAAGCCATACATCCAAGATTACCTAATTAATTAGAAGCACAGTCACATGGGAAAAAAAAAAAAGACCCAAAACTAATCCTTCAAACAAGCTAAGTTAATTCTCTGTCAAGAATGCTCTTAATTCTGATACATTGAACCTGATCTCCACCAGAGTTTGCTACTTTGAGCCAAATCCATCACATTAAGTTCGTGAGAAGGCCAAATGTGTAAGTAGAAAATGTCACAGAAATTTTCAATACATGCTGCAAGGGTCCATTGAAGTCAGGTCTTTCTCTCAATTGTTTTGAGAAAAAGTAAGAGCTTGGCTTACACAAAAATCAGACACGTTAGGTCACAGAAATTTTTTTGTGAAAGTACAGATTTATGTATCAAGTATGAATAATAGCCATTTTGCCATTTCTCTCTTCAGGGCAATTTGCTTTCTATCTAGTGCTTGTAGGCCACTGTGAGGAGAGAAAATGGAATTTTTCAAANATAATATAATATAATATAATATAATATAATATAATATAATATAATATAATATAATATAATATAATATAATGTATTATAACATAATATAATCACTTTGGCTCTGAAACTTAGGAAGATTTTGGGGGTAAGGAAAGTTGTGTAGGGTATGTGTGAGGAGGAATAATGAAATAACACTTTANCTCCACATATGAGTGTCTTTTTCATATGTTGTCCTAAAATTTTATTTCTAGCTTTTATATGTTAACATTTGTTATGTCTGCCCTAAACCACACTTTTTGAGGTGATATTGTCTCTGTTTTGGGCATGCATACTATCAAAAGAAAACATTAAGCCATACATCCAAGATTACCTAATTAATTAGAAGCACAGTCACATGGGAAAAAAAAAAAAGACCCAAAACTAATCCTTCAAACAAGCTAAGTTAATTCTCTGTCAAGAATGCTCTTAATTCTGATACATTGAACCTGATCTCCACCAGAGTTTGCTACTTTGAGCCAAATCCATCACATTAAGTTCGTGAGAAGGCCAAATGTGTAAGTAGAAAATGTCACAGAAATTTTCAATACATGCTGCAAGGGTCCATTGAAGTCAGGTCTTTCTCTCAATTGTTTTGAGAAAAAGTAAGAGCTTGGCTTACACAAAAATCAGACACGTTAGGTCACAGAAATTTTTTTGTGAAAGTACAGATTTATGTATCAAGTATGAATAATAGCCATTTTGCCATTTCTCTCTTCAGGGCAATTTGCTTTCTATCTAGTGCTTGTAGGCCACTGTGAGGAGAGAAAATGGAATTTTTCAAACAACTATTTTTCTGTCAGTTTCTTTCATGGTATCTCTAAAGTTACAGACATTTATTTATTTCTATAGGAAGAGTTTCACAGAGTAATTTATGGAGAACCTATTGTCTGCAATCATTAATAGTGGGGGTTCTTCTGCCTTCAGAAATATGCATTTAATTGCTAAAATATATAGNATATAATATAATATAATATAATATAATATAATATAATATAATATAATATAATATAATATAATGTATTATAACATAATATAATCACTTTGGCTCTGAAACTTAGGAAGATTTTGGGGGTAAGGAAAGTTGTGTAGGGTATGTGTGAGGAGGAATAATGAAATAACACTTTAGATTTATTTGTTTAAAAAAAAAATTTCGAAAGTACTAGAAGTTCTGTTCTGACTTGATATCATGTTATACCTTATTGTATTAATGTGATTTCATGTGACACTGCACAATGTAATTAATCATGTAGTAAGTTAGTAAGTGAAGCAGTTGCCAAAGGAGACAATATCCCTTTAAAGATATATAAATGCAAAAGGATGGCTGACACATATAACAGATTTTAATATCTTGTTTTTCTTCCTTTTTGTGGCTCATGATGGACACTGGTTATTGAAAAATGAGCCATTTTCCCTGCCATTTTTAAAAAGAAGCAGATAGTTAATAACAGGTCTTGGGACCAGGATACATCTCTAGAGACAGTAAAATTTCAAAAGAATAGATACACAACCATTTTTAAGGAGAATAAAAGAAAAATGAAAGCCTTTTTCATGATCACTCTGTTTATGTGTTATAAGAATAGAACACAGATTCAATGCTGATAAACTCCAACATGAATGATTGCAAACCCAGACCATCTCAGTAAAGTGAAAGCAATTACAGGAGCCTGATGCATCTCAATATATTTTCTAGAAGTGAAAATTAGTGGACCATTATCCATCAAACGATAATCAGTTTCAATGGCAGAAAAAAAAATGCATTTGGTTCTATTTATGCTATTTAGAGAGCTCATGAGCCAGCGTTAGCTAGGAAGGTGATGGGAAGGTGATGTAGCCTTACAGAGAACAACATCCCTTGTTCTCTGTAAGGCTACATGCAACAATCTAGTGCTAGAGCCATCTTTATCATGGTCTAAGTGCAGCTTGTAGGCAGCAGCATTATCCAACTCAAGTGTGCTTCTTCACACAGTCAGGGCATCTGCCCTTACCCAGTAGGGGGTAGTTTTCAAGCAGTAAAGAAGGATATAACTATTCTCTGTTTTCACATTAGAGCAACTGCATGTATTTGCTCTTGTATAAGAGTAGTTAAAGACTGGCACCACTGTTTTTTTTCTCAGATGTTTGTGCATTTGCTTTATTATTCCTTGTATTTATTATTATACTTTATAGTTTCATTGTTCCTCTTTTAACTGTTGTGAGTTCTTTTCATGTTCGGTAATATAATTAATTGGGAGGACTGAATCTAATGGATCAAGTAACTTATTTTACAGATCTTTAAACTATCAAAGTATGGTTTTCACAGCACCACAGTTCTATCTAACATTTAAGATGATGTTTCAAGTTGCCTTGTAAGCTCTTTGTTACTAATCCTGTACTTGAACTCACAACCCTGTGAATCAGATGTCTTAACAGAAGTGTATGTAGTGTATGCAAATAACATTCAGCTAAGGGAGGAATTTCAAGACTGATTTGGCTACTTTTTTTCTTTTTTTTATAGCCTCTTTTGTTAAATGAGCAAGGAGGAAGCTTCATGACACCCTACTAAAGAGCATAAAGAAGCATATTTATCCTATCATTGATCCTGCCTCATTACTATAAACTTGCTGGACATGGCTTTGTCAACCAAACTGCATAAGCTGCATTACAAGTGTTTTTCTTAAACAGGCTGGCTCACTGACTTCAGTCAGGTTATCCTGGACTCCTGCTGGTCTTGGTGACTTATGAATGGCAAAAAAATTTCTAACAGTNTTTTTTTTCTTTTTTTTATAGCCTCTTTTGTTAAATGAGCAAGGAGGAAGCTTCATGACACCCTACTAAAGAGCATAAAGAAGCATATTTATCCTATCATTGATCCTGCCTCATTACTATAAACTTGCTGGACATGGCTTTGTCAACCAAACTGCATAAGCTGCATTACAAGTGTTTTTCTTAAACAGGCTGGCTCACTGACTTCAGTCAGGTTATCCTGGACTCCTGCTGGTCTTGGTGATTTTTGAGTGGCAAAAAAAATTCAAACAGCAGGCACATAGAGGATGTTGTGTGTTGACTCCTTTTGGCAGCCAAGAACCACACAGCCAATCATTCACTCCTCCCACTAGTGGGATAGGGAGCAGAATGCACCCTGTAAATTTGCAAGTTAAGGATAGTTCAATAAGGAAAAAAAATGAAAAAGAAAGAAAATGAAACAAAATGAATGATACAGAGACAATGCTTCACCAGCTCCCACAAGCAGATTGCTGCCCAGCCAATCTCCAAGGAATGGTTACCTAACCAAACTTTTATCCCTCAGGTTAATTGTTGAACATGATATTATATAATATCAAATACCCCTTTGGTCAGTTTGGTTCATTTGTCCTGGTTTTGTCTCCTCTCAAATTGCATATCCTCAATGAATTTGCTTCCAGGACAGTGGGAAAAAGAGAAAATCTTGATACTGTATAAGTGTTGCTAAACAATAGTCAAAACACTCATGTGTTATCAACACTGTTTTACTCACAAATCCAAAACACATCACTGTACAGGGTGCTATGAAAGAAATAAACTCCATCCCAGCTAGAGCCAGTACTGCTAAGAACATGAAATTTTATTTACAATTGCAAATCCCCATGCTTAGTAGAATGCTAATTAAGTTGGTGATCCGCAGAGAAATCAAAAAAGACTCAGCCTTTATACAGTGGCTAAATTGAGATGATTATTTTTTGCTCTGTGAATTATATTTCACTCTTGCTCATTTAAAATATACAGTTTTTCTTAGGCCTGCTTTCCCTTCTCCCCCATCCCTTTTCCAGGATTTCCTTTCTAGTCTTTGCATAATTGTCTTCCATTTTTTAATCTGAACGAAACCTTATTGCTTATTCCTAACCTCTCCAATGAACCTAAGCTGTTGAAATGACCCTAATGAGCAGCTTTTTTATTATTGGTCTTCTAAGATTCAATTACCTTAGTTTGTGTCTGAATGAGTGCATTTCTTTCAGTCAGTGTTTCAGACTACTTATTTCAGCCATTACATTAGAAATTCTCTTATACTTTTATTGTCTTATACTTTTGAAGAAACTATGAGAAAAGAGGTATATATATATATTGCATACATTGTAATATTATTCAAAATAAATAATTCCTGATTGTGATATCTTCGTTATAAGTACATATTTTAGGTTAATCTAGAAATGCTATCTATGTGAGGTTTTTTCTTACTCTGGAGTTTTCATCAGAGTTTTTGTTTCTGTTGGTTTTTAAACACAACTAACTTACCTGTAAATATTTTATGAACACTAACTTTTGTGAATTTGTGAAATAGATGAATTTTTATCAATTTAGGTATTAATAGAATTTGTGAGTCCTTTCAAAGCTATTCAAAATTACTTCTGGATGAATTTATATTTTGTGATTTTAGGTTCTAAGTTTTATCAGCTTCTGCATATAGAAATTAAAGCTGTTTTTCAATAAAAAAACTAGAATTCCAGCTGATCAATAGGATAAAGAAGGCATTATTTATTCTGATGCATATATTTGACCTTCAATGAGGAGCTGTTCAACAACAAACTATAACCAAATCTAGAATGCAGGCCATTTTAATTTGAGTTCCTTTTAATCCATGTTAAGGGGACAAAAAAAAAGATTCCATTAGCCAAGAATAGGTTTCTAAATATGGCAATTTCTCAATATGTCCAGAAGTTAACCTCTAGATAATAGATTGCAGTGTAAGGAGTTCAGATTTCAAACAGATTAAATTATTCTATTCACCATGAAATACACTCTGAAAAGGCATTGAACAGGCTGATGGCATTTTCAGGTTATCCCGAGCATTCATAGGCAGAAACAATGATTTTAAGTGCTGATGTGGCAAAGCAGCAGCAGGATTAAATTCTAAACTGTAAAGATTTTACAGTATCTACAAACCTCAAACACTTTCCTTTCTCTCTTACTCTCTTTAATTGGGCAGTAATAATTTTGAATCCAATCTGCCTTGGATGGCTGACCTACACAGCCCATTGTGTCAGAATGGGTATTTTTGCTCCAGTGAATAGCCCATACCTTTTCTTTAGATGAGCATAAAATGTTATTGATGACTAAGCAGGAATTCTTCAGGACTAAAGTTTTGATTGATGTTTGAGTTCTGCTTCTGCACTCTTTCAGTCCAGAGTTGAAGTTGGAGTTTGGCTTGCAAGAAAGATGGGGACAAGTTTTTAGCAGAGCCCATTGTGATAGGACAAAGGGTAATGGTTTTAAGATAAAAGAGTGGGAATTAAGTTAGGTTTAATGAAGAAATTCTTTCATGTGGGGGTGGCACTGGCACATGTTGCCCAGAGATGTGGTAGTTGCCCTGTCCCCACAAACATTCAGGGTCAGGTTGGATGGGGCTCTGAGCAACATCATCTAGTGAAAATAGTCCAAGAGTCCCTGCTCATTGCAGGGGTCTTAGACTAGGTGACCTTTCAAGATCCCTTCCAGCCCATACCAATCTATGACTCTCTGATTCTATGATTGTATATGCCTACTGTTGGGTGAAATGCAGAAATTTTGGCACTAGGCAGTTCCCTGCCAAGTCTACTGCCATGAGCCAGGGAAAAAAAAAAAAAAAAAAAAAAAAAAAAACAAAAAAAAAAAAAAAAAAAAGAAAANAAAAAAAAAAAAAAAGACCATAATAAAAAGAAAAAAAGGAAATCTATTTATTTATTTTAGGAGGCAAGTCTTCCAGACATATCACACTTCCTCAGAAATTTCATACATCAGTGAAAAATAAGTTATTATGCTTTTCTGCTCAAGAAAATAATTTGGAGCATAATTCAGAGTTGTGTAAGACAATTACTGAGATCGATTGCATACTATAGATGTCTTGCTATAGTTTGCCCTAGTCTTTCCTACTGTGCTGATTCCAAGTAAATATGCTTAGCTGAAAGATACATGCAATGCAGGAAGATTCATCTCATTATTATCAGCTTCATTCCTGATTTAATTTAACCACGATAATGATATATGTCTTGAACCTGCACACTAAAATTGTCTGCCATGAAAGAGAGAGTGGGCTGAAAAAGAAGTCATAGTTGTGTCAGTGAGAAGATAAGAAACATAATGGCTCTGTTGGTGGATTTTATTTAATCAGTGCGAAGAGAGAGAATGGAGAGTTATACAAGCCCTGGTTAGTGCTGACAAGGAAAGGGAAGGAGAGTGAATGGATCATCCAGCCAGAAAGCATAAAGAAGATTAGTGTGAGGCTGAGTTTTCAGAAGGAAAATATCATAAAATCATAGTATACTTTGGGTTGGAAGGCAGCTTAAAAATCATCTCATTTCAATCCTCCTGCCATGGTCAGGGACACCTTCCACTACAGCAGGTTGATCAGATCTCCATCCAGCCTTGTCTTGAACACTTTCAGGATTGAGTCATCCACTACTTCTCTGGGTGTTCCAATGTCTCACCACCATCACAGAAAAGAATTTCTTCCTAATATCTTATCTAAACCCTGCTCTCTTTAGTTGAAGTCATTACCCTTATCCTGTCACTGCATGACCTTGTAAAAAGGGCCCCTCCAGCACTAGTGTAGATGCCCTTCAGATACTGGAAGGCTGCTGTAAGGTCTCCCCAGAGCCTTCTTCTCTCCAGGCTGAACAAACCCAACTCTCTCAGCCTGTCTTCACAGGAGAGGAGCTCCAGCCCCCTGATCAACTAGATGTCCCTCCTCTGGACCCACTCCAACTGNAACCCCCCCCGGCCGGCCTTACAGGAGAGGAGCTCCAGCCCCCTGATCAACTAGATGTCCCTCCTCTGGACCCACTCCAACTGACCCATGTCCTTCTTGTGCTGGGGGCCCCAGAGCCAGATACAGAGAGTGGAAAAGAGGAGCAGAATCATCTCTTTCTTCCTGCCTAGACACAATTCTTTTGATGCAGCCCAGGACACAGTTGATTTTTGGACTGCAAGCATACATTCCTGCCTCATGTTGAGCTCCTTGTCGAGCATGGACGTCTCTACTCATGTGCAGGACCTTGCCCTTGGCTTGGTTGAACTGCATGAGGTTCACACACGTCCATGTCTCAAGCCTGTCAAGATCCCTCTGGATGGCACCCCTTCCCTCTGGTGTGTCAGCTGCACTTAACAGCTTGGGGTCATTGGCAAATTTGCTGAGGATGCAATCAATCCTACCATCCCTCTCACTGACAAAATTTCCAACAGTGCCACTCCCAGTACTGACACCTGAAGAATATCACTTGTCTGGAACTAGAGGGGCCTTCCCCTGACCTGAATTTGGACTGCAGGCAGGGAAAGAAAGTTTGCTGTGTCAGGAGGCCCTGTTCCTTTGGTGCATTTACTGTGACACCTTTACCCCCTTTTCTTTTCCCCATTTAGATGTCTGACATAAGATGGGAACAAAAAGGGTCACTGAAACAAAATTGGGCACAGATGAGACCTCAATAAGACTTTCCCTGAGGAAAACTTTCTCTGGGAACCAGAGATGACCTGTGTCCACAGAAAAGCAGAGAGATAGTGTGTACTGGAAAAGCAGTAGAATGGATTTGGTGATGGGAGGGTCAAATATTTTAATACTTCAAAATTAATTCAAACTCCCGTTTCAGTGACCATTTCAGTATTTGGTGGTGTAGAATAATTTTAATAATAGCTAATTCCTGTCTACTTACCTGTAATTGGTTGAGTGCTATGAGCCCTCCATTCCTTCCAGAATAGAAAAGAAATTAGAGCAATGCTGAGTGTTCTCACATACTCAGTGTGCTTGAATTTGGGAAATTATTCAGAAAAACAAAACAGAAAAAAGATCAACAGTAAAAGCAGGCTAATAAGGCAGGGAAATCTCACAAACATATGCAAGAGTTGTTCAGAATCTTGAATTTCCCCACACAACAGCAATTCCAACAACACAAAATAAATATTTCAGCCAAAGTAAAACTGAAAAAATATTGAGATTAAACAATGGATTCTAAGCAATAAATTCCTCTTATCAGAGAACTTGCAATCTGTTCTGTTCAGACTCCACTGATTTGAGTTTTAGCTGTCATATACATCAACAGATTGTTGTGGCGATGATGTAGACCAGAAATGATCATGGACCGCTGAACAGATTTAGATAATGTCTGCATTCAATAAAACAATGATATTTCAAGGAGAAATATCAAACTCATGTAGACAGACATGAATTTGATTGCATATATACATTGCCATTACACAGTATCATGTACAGCACAATAGGTAGAACATTTTAAATAAATAATATAAATAGATGTTCCACATATATATAATAAATAAGTAACTGTATTATACACAGCATTAATTTCTAGAACACTGAGTTTATTTCTTTAGCTGTTTATGATTTTTTAGTAATATTTTTTATTTTTCAAGATAATTACTTGCTGGATCTTCAAACCATGTGTAATGAAGAATTTTCAAAAATTCTGTAAATGAGTCTTCAAAGTAGTTATCAGCATATGTTGTGTCAGCAAACATTCTAATTTTCCTTCAAAGCATTTGGCTTGCTAGATATTTAAAAAGGAGAATAATGTTACATATACAGAAAGTGAACAGTCCTCCTCTATGCTTGCACACATTGTCTAGACATAATAATTTGTATGTCTAATGTTGAATTGCTGATTTTCAAGATGAAGAAAACTATTATGCAGCAAAATAAGAACAAATTGTGAAATTGTTTTAATTCAGACAGAATCTAAATTGTGTAACTTCATCTGCATCATAGGACACCTGCTTGCTATTTTATATGCAAAATGTTTAATGTTTTTCCATGTAAGCTTGCAGTATGTTAGCACCATCTCAATGGATTATAAAGTGCATGTACTATTTAACAAGGTCCAGTGTGAAATGTTTACTAAAATCTATATGTGGATGTTGTTGTGCTCAGTCAAATTAGATTTGGATGCCTGTGTTGATTCATGCAAATAGTATGATAAGAATTGTGTCCTTTAAAAAAATAGTCAGTATATTCTCCAGAGATTACTCTTCACACTGGAATGTCTTTGCTGATCTAAAGTCTATTTCCAAAGATATATTTGCATCCCTATGAGAACTATGACTAGCAAAAACTGTTTTAATTTATCGTGATTTACAAAAAAACCCCTCAATTTTTATCACAAAAATGATGAAGAGTTCTGGAAATAAAATTTTTAAAAAGTGTTTTATAAATTAAATTGATCAGTGCAGAACTTTAATTAGTTGTAATGTAGATGGCTTCAAGATGGCAGAGTGATGGAAAGCTTTGCTCTGATTAAAGTATGATGTTTAGACAGAGGATTTTGAAGACTTTCTTATCTTAATGCAACTTTGGACATTCTCTTTGAATACATTATTTACATTAAAACAAATTATTTTTGATTGTAGACTCCTTTTTTGTCATTATTGAAAAAATTGAGATTTTTTCCATTAAATATAACTTATTTTTCTTTGAACCAAACTTGGTGTGATAAATAGGCTGTGGAAGAAATCAGTGGTGTTATTGAAATAAAATGCTACTATTTAGCTGACTTCTTCTGACTCATTTACGGAGCAATATGCTTTTTACTCAACTACATTTAGCCATGCTGAAGATGAAAAGCATGATTATCATTTGAATGTATAATTAAAACAATAAATAAATCAGCTGCATGAATTTTGACAGCAGTGGGCAGTAAAACAAGAATTCATCTTGGGGTTTTGCTACTGTGTAGGGAAAACAATAACTAATTGCTAATTAGAAAATAAAGAACTGTACTTAACTGTACTGGGATCTCAATTATATGGTGCAGGGAAGCAAAGGATGAGTCATTCTTCCCCAAAATTCTCATGCTCAGTTCTAATAGCTGTAATCATCTTTCCTTGCATTAATACTTCTGTGCTCGGAGACTATTCAGAACTCAAACTGCCTTTTGCCCTACTCTAAACTCTAGGTGATAGCACTGAGCTTTCATCAGTGAGACCAAACAGGACCAATGAGAAGAAAACCAGGGCTCCAGATGTTATTTTTCATATAACTTTGATCATTAAGGTAATGTATTTTTGACAACACAATACAGTGAGTATTCATCTTTAGCAGAGATATCTTGTTTCTTCTTGAGACTCCTGCCAATAAATTTTAAAAGAGTAAGTTTTATGATGCCCATGAATATTTACTTCTACACAAAGACACTTTTACAGTTCAGGTATGTGAAAATTCATAAGCTATCAACTAAATTATCCCCCTCAAATTTTCTGAAAAAAACTCCAAAATAAACCAGCAAAACTTCTGCTACTATAACTAAGAGTTCATATTCATCTTTCTCACATTGGACTTTACATGTAATATATTCAAGTGGGATAAATGGCCTCAGGAGGAGTTAGTGTTATCCACTCGTGGTTGAACATAACTGGTGATGTGTTTAAAAGTTTTGTATGTTTACCTAATTTATTTTGTACATAAATTATGTGTGCTACATCTAGGATTAGGAACAGGATTTCTTACTATATGACTACTACTCCTTAGTAATTGTATATATTTTATTTTTATTATGGCAAAACGGAGATATTTGTGACTATTCTGGGGTTTCAACTATTTAATTGAGTCTACATTATGCTACAACACCTAGCAGCTGTATGTCATTATTCCAGCTGGACTATTAAATGGAAAAATATTGTGCCCTCACATATCCCCGCATATGTGAGTATTAATTAAAAAACAATCCATGTTGCAGAACATAAATTTCCCTTTCATTTAATTAGAAACCATACTAGATGAATGCTGAAGGTCTGCATAGTGTTTGGGTAGCATGTGCAGGTGGAAGATTCATGTTGAGGAGCGTGTTTTGACAGGTCAGATTTATCAATCCTATTACCACTTACTTTAGGAAATTCTCCTTTGTCTATAAGTTGGTTATTTTAGTCCTAAACACAGAACTCAATCTCTCTATTAAGAGAGTATTTCAAGACATTTCTTGGCTTGTATATTAAGGAGCTATGAAAATATATATTGTCTTTGCTACTACTGTGCACAGTATCTATTATGTAGCAGTACTTTATAAAAGGTCTTGTAATTTCACACACAAGATGTTTTACAACAGCAACATCCATTAGGCATTTGAAAATTTTCATGTTAATTTTCAAGTCAAAAATGTTTGAAGCAATTATATGGCCTCACAGGTAAAATCCAGCTTTTAATAGAAGGAAAAGTCTCATATCTCTGTGGGGGTAAACACACAGTTAGTAAGAAATATACCTGTAGGTGAGCATTTTCCATATTTTCAAAACTATAATTATCCCCTTAATTCAGACTCAGCATTAATACTTAAAAGGGCATCATTTAAATTCTCATGCACAAAGCTTCAAACTATATATTTAAAGTAAGTCCAGTAAAGAAATCAATCATAACAGATTATGGTTGCTTATTCTGGTAGTAATAAAAATATTTTTTTAAAAAATGAAGCTGTGTACAAGACTGTCTCATGAAGTCCTACTTTGATTGAAAAACTAATTGTTTAGTATTTTTTCTCCTTACAGGTATACTGACCTATGTTTACATAGCCTTTGTTGCATTTACCATTTTCTTTTTATCTTTAAATTTATTTGTTTAGGAAGTTTAGAATTCTTTTGTCATATACTGCTTCATTTATTTTCATGTATGTGACTTCATAGTTATGTCAAGTCTTCACCACACAAGTTGTTTACCCCAACGTACCTAAGGAACTCTAATTATCAGACCTGATTTTCCTTATTGAGAGAAAACTGGAAAGGTTGCAGGTTTGCTTTCCTTTTCCTCTCCTTCTACTGCAAATAAATATGTCTGAATCACCAAAATACCCTCAAGTGTTTTTGGGGGGACTGGCTTTTATACACTTCTCTATGACTGTGTGTGCTAAATTAGAGTACATACTCTAATTTCTCTGAGGTGTTTGTTTTGTATTTTGGGGGGTTTTTTTGGATGCCACACTCATTCTTATAGTTGTCTGTGCCACCCTATGCAATCTGCCTTTCTTCCTGATCAAATATTCTCCTAATATTCATAGTTTTAAAAAGAATCCCTGAAATACACATTGTTCCTGGCAGGAATGGGACATAATGAAAGAAATGCTTAGTTATCTTCTTCCCAAATTATTCCTGAGACTGTGGATCTCAAGCCCAGGAAAGTGTTTAAAGCCCTGAGATGTGCAAGTTCTTTAGAAGATTTGTTTCTTGAACTTTTCTACTGAATAACATATTACTTATAAATAATCATACTCTTAATTTCTTTGGAGACACTAAACTATCAGAATTTTTGTTTGCCTTACCACACCATAGTCTGTAGAAGACAGCAAATGCTTCTTAATATGAATATTAAGTTCATAGAGAGTGACAGAAATAGAGTTACACTAATGGAACTGACATGATGGCTGTATGTTCTAGGCATGCAGACACCAGGAATTTGGAGTTGCACTTCTAGCAAAGTGCAAACAACAAACATAAAGCTAACACAGTGTAAAAAGCATGTGTCAATCAGAGGTCTTTGCAATAGACATGGGGTGAGTGTGTTTGCCTGCATGGGATGAGGTGAAAGGAATTAAATGTAAAGCTCAAAACCACAAAAGCCTTTAACATATCCCTTTGTGCAAACTTTTAATATTAGTAGTATTTGAAGAAAAGAAAAAGATGCTAAGTTTCAGGGTAAGTTGAAGAGACTAACATTACTCCTTCAGAATGAAAACAGTAGAGTTTGTACTTTGTTGTGCAGCGAAACTTTTAATTGCAGCACCACAGAACACATTTAATATATCATTAACATTCTTTATCTCCAATGTTTAATTAAGAGAGATTTATGTAATTGTGTGATGCGTTGAATTGTCTGGCTTCTCTCAGATCCAGCCATAGATGAGCATTATGACAGTCCAGCAAAGTTGGGCTCTTTCCTGTCATTTTAGGTAGCAAAGTGGAAAGATCTGCTGCCTTTCTAGTGAATTCACTTCTCTGCTAATTGTCCCCTGAGGAGCAGAGTGTCAGCAACAAATCCTACCAAATCTTGCATAATGATTAAAAATGGAGAAACCAAGGCAGCTAAAGTAAAGGTCACTGTATAATCTCCATTTATTGAAACAAATATACTTAATCACGGTACTCCATCTCTTGTAGATATCTTGGAGTGAGGGTCTTTTGTTTCTCAAGAACTGAAACTTGCAAATTTTTTTACCATTGGGCTTAATGTTATGTTTATAAGATTTCTGCATTGATAATAATGAGATGTTAATGCCCTTTCCCTTGCATGGAAATTAACTTTTAAGCAAGGCTTAATTATACTTTTATTTATCAATGACTATAGAAACAGCCATTTAGAGAAACTAGGAAAACATGGTGAGTGAAGTTATTGGGGAGGTATATGGTGATTACATGGTGCAATCTCCTGTGCCATCATAAATTTGACTGGATGAAAAAAGTAATATCATTCACATTAAAATAAATGTAGAATAAACACTACCTATATATATGTATATATGTACAAATTTATATGGAAAATATTATCTGCATAGGTTTAGTTAAATGGTGTTTTTCAGATATTCAGAAACTGATGCAATACAATTCTGTTTCCTACTTTCTAAGTTTCTGTTATTCTGTGCTGCTGTTTTGGTTTAAGCTAACTTAAGTGGGAATTCTCATTTATCAGGATTTACTTTTGGTTTTGTAGAAATTTGATTTGGGTTTGAATTAGACCAAATCCAGGAGTTTTCACCATTTCACTGAGCTGCAATTTTTAGGAAATTCTTCTTTCTTGGAAAAAAATATTATTTGTTTGAAAATGTAAATAAGATCTCTTCTCTGGGAGATGACAGAGTTTTGCTGGAAAGCTTTTTTGGGATTTCATTTCCTTGCTAATTCTTTGCAGTCTGGACCCTGTAGACTTTAATTTGCTGGTTTCATGCATACACAGTTAACCTGGAAGTTTTAAGGAATTGAATAAGGAAATATGATTCTTCTGAAAACTGAAGATTCTAAACACAGGTGCTAGCTGGATGACTTGGAACAGAAAGTTTAGTGGAGAGACTAAAACACAGATTTTTCCAGCACTATTCTTAAACATCTTTCTAGACTGCTCTAGTGTGCTTCAGTCTGAATGCAGTTTCTGAGGTTGTAGATAACCTTGAAGAGATTATGACTCAGTTTTTGAGTTACCCCATCACTGAACTCAGGATAGTCACTGAAACTCAGGACTGGCTGGCATCAGGTTGTTTTAGCCCCTAATTGGGAAAGACTAAACTGCCTGCTTCTTTTAAATGCAAATGTTTCCTCTCTGTGACTCATATCTCCCGCTGCAGGTTTAGTCCTCTCTTTTCATCCGTTTTAAATGGTTTGTCTTGAAAGTTTTGTAGGGAAAAAATATTACTCCCACCTGGAATCATGATAGGTACTGTCTGTAGATGTGCTTAGTCTGGTGTCCAATGTGTTTCTTCAGAACACATTCATAACAGTTTTCAGAACAGTAGAACAAACAGAAAAACATTTCAAAACAGCGAATTCCTTTCATGACAAATTTCGGGGAGTTCTTTTCTCAGACCCACTAGAACAAGCCTGAGGCTCCCTTTCTCAGTGAATGTCATCTTGGGGCTAACTCTTTTTTAAACAAAATAACTCCCATAAAAAATATCTCTGGATGACATTGGATTCTGTTTCGTGACAGTCAATAAGTACCATCAGTGAAGTATATGTGGATTATGATTGTTATTATGCCATCTCCAGGAGAGCACAGGTAGCCCTGCTGTGACAGTTACTTCTGAACCACAGAACTCTCTTTGAGACTACGCCTCTACTTTTGAATAAAACAGAAGCAAGATCTGGGCCCTGGGCCACACGGTGCATTCTGGACCTTTCAAAATGCATGATGCTTGTTTCTGGATCTTCCTTAAGGTATTTGTAACAAATTAGTCACATAATAATACCTACGAGCTCCCTTTCTCTCATGCACATGTAAACACACACAAACACACACACATCATTGTGGAGAATGCTAGATGGAGTGAGACAGGCAGGTGGCAGAGCTGTGGTGGAGCTTGCCTGATTCATTAAGCAGTGTGGGCACCGACTCATCGGTCACTCTGCAAAGGCAGAAGATATTGCAGTCCAGGCTTCAGACAGAGCTGGTGGCATTAGGATTTTGGTGTTCCCTTCTGTGCAGAGCTAAACAGCACTTTGTTCCCCAGCCCCTGGGGCTGCCGCTGTGGTTTAAAGAGCTGGAAGAATAAGGACAGTGTGGCTGAGCACTGTCTCCAAATCAGACTTGTCAGGCAAAGGGCTCCTGTGTACTCAGAGGTGAATAGGTGGCTGCTCTGAAGGTGACCAGTCAAGATGTTCCCCTGAGAGTCAGGAACTCTCAAGATCTGCTTGGTCTGCACCAAGTTCTGGCCAGCAGTTCATTGATCTCAAAGTATATGAAATTAGACATTTCAGGCTCCCTGAATCAGCAAATTCATTGAGGGCTTTAATTGTATTTTGTTTAATTAAATCCTGTTAACAAATGAATTCTTTCTGCAATATATTACCATTTGCAGTACATTTTAGATATTACTTGCTGTAACTATAGTACTGAGACAACTGTAATAGTTCACAAACCTATGCTCGTTTAATAGAGATCTTTATTTTTATGGGATTTTTCTAGTCTAGTTTGTGGTTCTTTGGGGGTTTTTTGTTTGGCTTTATTTGAATTTGGTTGTGGTTCAGGTTTTTCACAATTTTTTATTTTTTACTTTTGAAGGAGGGCCACATATGCTTTTTATTAGCAAAGAGCTCCTGTTTATACATTTCCATGTCATCCAGACATTGGGCAAGGGGCAGAACAGCAGTGGCTGCTTTTTTGAACCTGTCAGTGTGTATTTTTACACTTAGTATTAATCCATTTGAAATGAACTACTTCACTGGGACAACGCATATATATGACTGTCTGTAGGACAGTGACTACTAGAAATTTTTGCCACCTTTTTGGAAAGTGGCAGACTTTTTTCTTTCACAGACAATTTTGGGAAATTTAGAGTTTTGGGGTTTTTTTGGTGGTGTTTTGTTTGTTTGTTTGTTTGTTTGTTTGTTTGTTTTGGGTTTGGGATTTTTGTTTGCTTTTGTTTTGTTTTGTTTTGATTTATGTTTAAGCATTTTAAGATACTTAGAATGATACTTATGCAAGACAGAGATGGTCAAAGTTTTCATGCCCACCACTTCCAAAAAAGCCTTTTGTGACTTTCTTGTCCTGTTAATGGCTGGCAGGGAGCCTTTGGCTGTGTAATGAGCTATGTGAAGGGCAGGTAGCCCCTGGAATTACAGAAGAGAATTGTGACAGAATAAAGGCAAAGATAAAATTCCTGTGACCTCTTCTTATGAAGAAAAAGGCTGTGACACTTTCTCATTGTAGTCTATATTGAATAGATTGGATCTTGACCTTAATTTTAGTTTTCTTCACTTTGGAAAAAAAAAAAAAAAAAGAAAGGTATTTTGGCTATATTTAAATAGGAGAACAATGTTATTTCCAGGGATTCAATAAATGGGAATGTTCTTCATCAGCAGAAAAAAGGCTTTACTGGGGTTGGCTCTGCTGTAACCCCTTTGTTGTTTGAAGTCACATTTATTCTCTTTCAAAAGGATGTAAAACTTTCATATTCAGAGTTTCAACACAAAAATGACTGGTAAAGTAGATAATACTAAGTAAAAGTGCACCATAGGACAAATATAAAGTGCAAGGAGGATCAAAAATTATTGGTCTAAGGAGGTCTGTAGACATTCTAAGAAAAAAGGCATTAATCCCACTCCCTTTCCTTCTGTAAAACAGGCTTTTTTACATGTTTGTGACCATCTGTGATAAAAAATTATCTTCTAATGTGTGATCTGTGAAAAAAAGTGATCTTAATGTGTTTAGGTGTTGGAAGACTTTTATAATGTTGTCATGTCATGGAGAATATTTGAATTCTGTTTGTTTGTTTGTTTGTTTTTTATCTTGCCACTGCCTTTTTCAATAACAGACATGTAAACACCTAATTTATTACCAATCAAAACAGAGAAGTATAATGAGAAATAAAGACAAATCTTAAAAAACTTTCCTTCCTCTCCTGGGTCCCTTCTCTGCAGGCTGAACTGCACTCTCAATTTTCTCTGCCTCCTCTCCGCACAGTGCTTCAGGGGGATCAGGAATGAGAGCTCCTGCCAGTTCACCAGGTTGCCTCTGCTGCTCCTTCCTCCTCAGAGGCAGGACTCCTCACACTCCTCCCATGCCCAGAGAGAGAGTCTCTCCCACAGCAGACAGACCTCCACCAACTTCTCCAAAGCAAATCCTTTCCATGGGCTGCAGTTCTTCATGAACTGCTCCACTGTGGGTCCCAGTGGGGTCCCAAGTCCTGACAGAAAACCTGCTCCAGCGTGGGCTTCTCTCCCTGGTGTCACAGNAAAGACAAATCTTAAAAAACTTTCCTTCCTCTCCTGGGTCCCTTCTCTGCAGGCTGAACTGCACTCTCAATTTTCTCTGCCTCCTCTCCGCACAGTGCTTCAGGGGGATCAGGAATGAGAGCTCCTGCCAGTTCACCAGGTTGCCTCTGCTGCTCCTTCCTCCTCAGAGGCAGGACTCCTCACACTCCTCCCATGCCCAGAGAGAGAGTCTCTCCCACAGCAGACAGACCTCCACCAACTTCTCCAAAGCAAATCCTTTCCATGGGCTGCAGTTCTTCATGAACTGCTCCACTGTGGGTCCCAGTGGGGTCCCAAGTCCTGACAGAAAACCTGCTCCAGCGTGGGCTTCTCTCCCTGGTGTCACAGGTCCTGCCAGGATCCTGTTCCAGCATGGGTTTACCACAAAGTTACAGCCTTGTTCTGGGTGTTCAACTTCTCCAACATGGATGGGGTCCTTCACAGGCTGCAGGTGGATCTCTGGTCATCTGTGGGCTGCTCTCTATGGGCTACAGGGGCACAGCTGCCTCAGCATGGTCTGCACCACAGGCTGCAGGGAATCTCTTCTCCAGCACCTGGGGCACCTCCTTCCCCTCCCTCTTCACTGACCTTGGTGTCTGCAGGGCTGTTTTTGTCATGTTTTCTTCACTCCTGTCTCTAGCTGCAGTTGATGTTGCACAGAGTTTGGTTTTTTTTCCCCTTTCTTTAATCTATTATCCCAGAGATGCTACCACAGTCACTGATGTGCTTGGACTTGGTCAGTGGTGGATCTGTCTTGGAGCCATCTGACACTGGCTCTGTTCAACATGAGAGAAGCTTCTGTCAGCTTCTCAGAGAAGTCTTCCCCCTACCAAGAGCCTTGACATGCAAACTCAGTAGCGTGAGACTGAATGCTTCACAAATAAATGAAATAGGCTTCAGGTCTTGTATCAAATATATTACTTTTATATGCTAAGCATTTCTTGACATGGACTTTGAATCCAAGCAGCATTGACTTCCAGTTATGGGTTGTACTTGAGGATCAGCTCTCTTTTAAGGTAAATTAGTATTTAAATAGTTAGTAGTTAATAGTAAATATTTGATGCTTTAAAAGAACAGGGATCTCTCCAAGTCTGGTAGAACACAACAGGAGTTTTGGGACCACCTTTTCTCTTCAAATTAGTCTTCTTCCTGTTGATTCGAGCATGTTATATCCTGTGATGGAAGAAAAGGTGAGAGCTGAATCCAGTTTTCTGCTGCTTTGGCAAACATTTTGAGCAAGACTTATGATTCTTTCCCTTTTTGTTCCATTTAAAAAAAGAAAAAAAGCTTTCACTGAAATTCGGGGGATAAAGGGAAGAAGCATTTCATTCACCCAAGAACTTCTGTCGGATTCCTGTATGAATGCAGTTCCCCTATTACCTACCTGCAGCCCAACATTCATTTCCAAGACTACTCGTCATATCTGGCTCTGGGTTGTGCAAGGGCAATAGATTCTTCTTTCCTTCCAGTTGGAACTGAGTGATTTCATATAAAAGAGATTCTTTGAAATATACTGAAAAAGAGCAGCCATCTGTGTTCAGAGAAAAAATGGAAGGTTTTTTATTCTAGGAAGAGGTTTTGTACTCTGTGGCACGCTCACAGAATTCTTTTGCTTTAACTTTACCAAGTATAGTCTAGGTGTAGATACAGTATAAGAATAACATCTTCTACAATCTGTGCAATCAGAAAACTAAAATAGTAATTGTGAACACAACTCTCTCTATCCATGTTGTGAGATAATTCAAGTATCTAATCAAGTATTGTAAATTCTAATGTGAAGGTGTGCATATGTATCATTGCATACAGCGCCCTTCTCAGATTATTCTGAAATTCAGGAAGATGGCAAACAAACTGTGACAACACTTATAGTGTCTCATTTATGGTTTATGAAAATCTGTGTCACGTATTATTTAACATCCAAATAACATGCTGTTCACATCAGTGAACTATCTCAAACCCCATAAAAGACAAGCAAATAATTAAGTTGAGGAGTGAGCTGGGTTTGAGAGCAGTATTCTTGGTCCAACAACAGAGTCTTTCTCATTATTTTTAGTTCCTCTGGGTCTTATCTCATGGGTTGTGTCATGTGAGCTCACACAGCAACTTCTATCAGCTCTTCTTCCAAACATCATGCAGAACACAACTGAGTATTTTAGGTGCATTTGTAGAATGTTGCTGCTACTCTGATACATTGGATGATTTATCCAAAATCTAGAAAAGACCACTCAGTATGGTCAGTCACAGAATGTCGACCAAGATTCTCAAACATCTGGTGTGCATCAAAATTCTCTTTGCATACATAACCAGAAACTTCTTATCATTAAAAATTAAAAGAATAAAAAAAAAATCCCATTCTGAGGAGAGCAGATACATTGTATTAAGGAATCTGTATGAAACACTGAGCTGCTTGATAGCACTTTGTGTTTAATAATGGTCTCTTGGGAGTGGATATAGTTCTTCCCTTAACCTGCATGGAACCTTCCCTCCAGATGACTCTGGTTTTGAATTGGTTTATTTCTTGTTAGCCAAATGTCTTCTTACTGGAACCATTACAACCAGAAGCATGACCAGTTTTCCTCATTGGCATGTAAGCCTAAATAGGTGCACACTTAAGTTCAAATGGACAAAATTGTTGCATGGTTGGTGTAGATTTCTGCACTCGGAGAAAACAGCTGGCAGCATTTTTAGAAAAATATCTTCAGTTTATTTTATATTAATTCTGTAAACTTCCAGTTAGCTTTTGTAGAATTTCTTCCACTTAAGTATTCATATATTTGCATTTAGAAAGAAATAGAAGCTTTTCAACATTTGAAGCAGTCATAGTAGAAAAAAAAGTGCTGTTAATTTGTCCAGATGAAAATTAATAAACTAAATGCTTTCCACTAACACATTCAGCAAATCACTTCTCCAAACCCATTTAGCCAATATCTATTGAAAAAGCAGTGTAGTTCAGTTATGTAATTGATTATAATGGTAATTAGTTTATTTCCAGATACTGTGTCCAACTCTTGTTTTCCATTCATGTTTATATTTCAATGAGGATGATAAATATTTATAAATACAAGCTGTCTCTGTTAAAGAACTATCGATAAACAGTTTTCAAGTCATCCTTTTGTTCATTCTGTCACTTATCATACTCAAGACATAAAATATTTTTAGATACAAGCTGTCTCTGTCAGAAATTACTTTCATCTGGTGCTCTCACTGTTGCATTCATCAGGGAACCAGAGAAGTGGAGAATGCTTAGAAGAGGTTTAAATAATAAAGAGCTGTGCATTGCAGAGAAAAGACTTATTTTTGCTACCTCAAGCCTTCAAACTGTTGTCTGATCAGGACATTCCTTTTAAATTTCTTGGATTTACATTTCCACAATGGAGATTTGAACCTATTATGCCACATTAACACACAAAGTCTCCACTTAGTAAATTAAACTTCTTTCTTTCTTTCAGCTATTTATTATTCCTGGAGAGGGATTCCTGCAAAGGAATGTTAGTGAGCAGTGCTACACCCTGCTCTGCTCCCAGAGCCTGCAACCCTTTTAATTTACCCAGGATAGAGGTCAAATGGATTAATACTGATCCACTCATGATCCAGAGTTGGGAGCATTTTCCAACTACAGTGGGACATGTAATGAGAACTTGTCCTTCCTTTCTCTCTGTGTAGCTGACACTGGCCTAGACTCTAACAGAACAAAAACTTAATTATGATTATGCAATTCTTTCTAATGATGAAAGTGAAGACTAATCATTAAGGATGACACATTACAACTTTAATACAATTACCAATGTAATTCTGACTGGAATCTCTCTGCAGCACAGTTTGACATATAAATGAACCAGAATAAAAAGATTCTCAATCACAATTTCTGTTATAAAGGATATCTACTCTGGGTTTTGAGCATGTTTCATACCAAGTTTAATTTCTGTCAGTAGCAGTGAAGGGAAGAAGAAAGAGGAGTTCTGACACCATAGCAGAGGCTTGTAAGCATGTGAGTATTGCAATGAAATGTATTTCTAGATAGTGACAAGTTAGGAGCAGAAAAAAAGCCTAAAAAAGAGTATCACAAATGAAATAAAGACTGGTTGAGACAAGTAAATTGAGAAATCACTAATTTATTAAACACTTACATGTGTTTATTTTCTGCTGCTATCTGTGCTGTTACCACATACAAAGTGATACAATATGAAATATAAATATTGCTGATTTATATATGCCCCCAGCTTTTCTCAGAAGGCATTAAGCAAGTCAGAATCAGAATAGAAGACTTTTGGCAAGGTTAGTAATTACAGAATTATGGGATGGATGGAGCTGGAGAGGATGTCTCCTGGTCCAGCCTCTCTACTCAATCAGGGCTATCTGGAGTCTGCTACCCAGGATCATGTCCACATGGCTTTTGAATGTCTCAAGGGATAGAGACTTCACAACCTCTCTTTGTAACCTGCTAGAGGCATAGATCCAGCTCTCATCCTAGAAGCAAGATCCTTGAGAGTATATTAAAATACACAGGTGGCTAGGACTGATTTTCAGAATATTTCTCAAGGAATATGAATTAAAGTCTCTGTGAGTGGGGAAAAAAAGGAGGAGAAGGGATAGACACTAACATAAAAATAAATCTGTAAGTAACTCTATAAAAAATATAGATAAAAAATAAAATATCCATTGACTGTAATTTTTAATTATCTAGCTGAGCCTATCCATATCTAGCTGGCACCAGTGTATTCCCTACCACACACACACACACACACACACACACACACACACACACACACACACATATGTCTCAGTATATTAAACGAGGTTTGTTAAAGGAAATCACCTGTTTATTTCTACCTGGCATTCTGGCATTCCTCAGGCATTTGTGAATGCATTCTAACCTTATGCAGAGCTGAAAAAAGAGCCACGACTGTAACAGTATCCAGAGGGTTTTGGGCATAAACTCTATGAAGACAAACCACACTCAGAAGCAGGGGGATCAAATCCTATCAGAAGCTGCAACATCTGGAGCTGTGAATAACTTTCTGTATGTATATAGATCCATAAAATTTAGCATTGAGTTGATTTTATAATGTATATGCTTCTAAAATTGTTGATATTTGTTGTTGTTAGTGCCATAAAAAATAAAGTCTACAGTAAGTTTTCAGATTATACTGGATTTTACATTGTATTATGCTGTTTAGGGTTTTATAGTATTCATCCTTCTCTTTTCAGGTTCCAAGCTCTCATGGGATTTTGTCATAATTCTTTCCAGACTTTCAATTGGAAATATATTTTCATATAATATGCATGTATGCATATATGTGTGTGTATATGTGTAATTTTTATGTTGCTTGAAGGCTGCTCTTGTCTAGGAGAGAGCTCTGCAGAGTAGCCAACATGTAAACATCTCAGTTATCTGGCAGATAATTTCCCATATTCAGCAAAACAAAATGGTGGAGACTGCTTTTTAAAATCTTCAATTTAATGCTGAGTTACCAAAGCTGTTCTTTTCTTCAGTCTTTTGCATCTCATTGGGTACATCTAAGATATGACAGTCCTCATTTCAGGTTTCTTCTGCTTATTAAGTTCAAAACCACATAATCCACCTTTTAAGAGTTACTTTAACTAAAACAGCATCTATTTATATGATGTATGTAAGGAGTTATCACATTACAAATGCAGTTCTGTAGGTGTTGCTCTGATATTTGCCCCATGCTGCTTATGCAATTTTTGCCTGCTAATGTTATATATTTATGTGGCAAAGGGATTGGTGGTATGTTTACACTGTAAATGTTCACACTATATCAAGTGCTTCTGGAACATAAGGGCCTAGGGAGTGACCTAAGATATAGATGTTGCTAAACTTAAAGATCCACATTTTTCATTTAAATCTTTTTTTTTTTTTTTTTTTACATTTGGAAGCTTGCAGCTAGGATCTGAGATCTCAGTGATTTGAGTGCTCACAGGTTTCTAATTTCTTCATTACAATATAACAGTTAAAAGGAAACTTGGAGAATCGCATCTTGGATTTAGGAAGATGCAAAATTTCTCTGTTCCTTTTAATTTGGTATCTTACATGTTAATGTTTCAGAGTTGAATGACAGCAATTCAAGGTAGCTCCTCAGACTTTAAAGGTAACTGCCTAGTTTTATTTGACCTATAGAAGTTGGAGATCCTCTAAGGACTGAGCAGTGGACATTGCCTACCTGGATTTCTCCAAGGATTTCAGTACATTACTACAAGGCTTTCAGGATTCACACGGCCTGATATGGAGAAACCAGTGTGTGACAGTCTAGAAAAGTGGACTATGCATTGGCTGGAGAATTGGGATCCCCCCAGCTGAGGAGCAGCCCAGTGGAAAGGGTCCTGGGGTTCCCAGTGGACAAGTTCAGTGTTAGTGAACAGGGTTCTTCTGCAATAAAAAAAGCCAACAGGGTACTGCATTTTATTTGCTGTTGTGGCAAGTGTAAGGGGTATTTTAGCATGGCATTTGGGTGCTTTAGTCACATTTTGGTAATACCTAAACTGTCATTCCCATCATAACTCAAACATGGAAGAGAAGAGATACTGAAATGGGAACAAATGTCCTTCTCATCTGGTGCTACCATCAAAAGCAGATGCATAGAAAAGTCTATAATAACAGGGGAAACAAGATTAGTACCTCCTCTGAATAATTTGTGAGCCTGCAAGCATTTGTGGTTAAATAAATCCCAGCCCTTCCCTTTTACTTCTTATGTACCTCACGGGTTTTGAGGGAGAGATTGTACATTACATCTTTTTCATATATTTTCCATCAAATCTCTAAGGCCTTGGATAAAAATTATCTGCTTCTGGTCTCTCATTACTGTCTTTTTTTTTTTTTTTTTTTTTTTTGGATTCTT
>VZRH01004766.1:1063238-1118935 GCA_013397555.1 Urocynchramus pylzowi | reverse complement strand
GTTGAAGCACATCTTAAATCCTTTCTAAATTTAAGGAAAAAAAAAAAAAAAAAAAAGAGAGAGGGTAAAAAGGAGTGGGTAGGTGTTCTGGTGGGAAAATTTGTACATGTTCTTCAATAGTGAACACAGCCACAAAGTGTCTCTTCAGCTTTTTTCTGTGACTTTATTTTTCCTGAAGGCTACTTTTATAGCTCCATAATCTGTGGGATTTGAAGTCTCTCAGAGTTCTTCCTCCTGATGCGTTTGAAGAAAGATTTATTAATTTTTGTGAATTTTGCTTGTTGTACCTCAAGCTCTTCTTTCACCCAGGTTTATGGAGTTTTTCAACTTTCCAGATATTACTTTTCTTCTATTTTCTTCATTTCAACATGATCCCAGTCCTTTGAACACTGCTTTCAAATAACTCCCCTTTCCCCTGCCTTTTAACCAGGCTTGCTTCTTTTCTCAAGACTTTTATGAGTAGTATAGATTTGTTCTGTGCTTCTAATACAGCTTCTCTAAGAAATCTCCAAGATGCATGTAACATTCTAAGGTTTTAATTCCCTTAACTGCCTTTTTAAACTTTTTTTTTTCTTTCTTTTTTATTTTTTGTTATAACAGCCTTTCAGATTCTTAAGATTATGTGGCATTAACTTATGGAGACACAGAAGCAGAACTTGGTTTTTATTTTAAGAATTAATGTGTTGTAAGAGAGAATTTCTTATCTCCTTGGACTTGATCTTGTTAAGGGTCAATGTTACATTGTTATTACTAAATTCTAGTGATGCTAGGGAAGGAGGCTGCTCCCAGTTTCTGCTAGTGCAGTTCCTTCCCCAGGCAGCACACTAGGACCAGTTATGGTGCATTTACTAGTCATTTTGGATTTAGTCATGACTGGCAGTGTAGCTGCAGCTGTTCTTGGTGTACAGAAGATGATGACTGTCAGTATCCCAGCGAGCTGCCTATCTGCTCAGCTTTTGAAATACAACATGTGCTTTTTAATGCTTTGCTTCAAAATTGGATTGTGGATGGGAGATGGTGGTTTTAAAACATTAAAAGACCTTTAGAGAAATGTTCAGGAGGAATCCTAATACTAAGAATGTTTCCAAATGACAAGTGTTTTGTTTCCAAATTTCATTTTTCATAAAGTAGCACTAAAATTCATGAAACTTCTTATTTCTAATGTGTCTTTGGCTCAAATAACTGTTTCCTAATTTTCTTTTCGAATCATCCACATGTGGCAAAATGGTAGGGTTTTTTTGGTGTTTTTTTTTTCCCTAAGTTTCTCTAATTATAACATCACCAGTGTTTTCTTTGGTAGCAAGGAAGGAAGTAGGACTTTCTCCTGTAATGCTGTCTTAAGAAAAAGATTCAAGGTCCATGTGGCGATTTGGAATTTAGAATTATTTTGGTTCTAGTCCCTGTGTTTTAATAATTATTTTTTCACTTTCTGTTTTCTGCACAAACAGGCATAACACTGGGGGAGCCTTAGGGCAGTCTCTGTAAAATGATTATTCAAAATTACCAAAATAAATGCAAATAATTTCACATTAAAATAATTCTTCCTCCTTCCCACAACTTTTAAACATTTCAACATCCTTGACTCAAAACTGGAGGGACATGCATTGATGGGTTGACATCTGGGTGGATAAAGAACCAGCTGGTTTGTCACACACAAAGAATTGTGGTCAGCAGCTCAACATCCAAGTGGAGATCAGTGATGAGTGGTGCCCCTCAGGGGTCAGTGTTGGGAGCAGCATTGTTTAAAATGTTTGTTGGTGACACAAACAATGGGATTCAGTGCACCCTCAGCAAGGGCATGGCACCACGATGTGTTGTGCAATTGACACCCTGGGGGAAAGGGAAGCCATCCAGACACACCTCAACGAGTTTGAAAAGTGAGCCCGTGCAAACTTCATGAAGTTCAACAAAGCCAAGTCTATTGTTCGGCAGCTGTACTTGTTTTAAAAATCCTTTTATTTATCTTGGGTCTGCTGGCATTATTTTAAGGCTGGGGTTTTTTACTCTAAAAATAGTATGTTATTGAATCCTTTAGACTCTTGCCATCAGTAAAACCTTCAGGAATTATTTGAAAAAGTTAAATAAATGGTAGGTGAAACTAATGTTTCTTACTACCTTTAATTATTTTACCTTTCATTTTTAGTCAGATATCTTAACCTCAATCATCTTAATAAGACTTAATTTTGAGAAAAAAATATTATCATCTAATCCACTTCAGAATTACACAAACAATTCACATTGAAAAGCCCTGGAAAAATGGAAAAAATATCATTGGACTTCCAGTCTAGTGTTAGATAACTAGATATGTTGACATTTGATCCCACTTATTCTTGGAGGGTTTTTTACAGTTATATCAATATGTAAAATAAACTTCTTTTGATAAAACCATGAACCTCTAATTAAAATCTTGCTCTTGTTCAGGGTCAGGTCAATAATTTATACTGAACTTTGGCCAAGACACTACTTAAACGTAGTAATGAGCAGCTGAAGAGAGAGTTTGCCACAGGTAATCAAAGAGTTTTCTATCAGTAGATCTCATTGATAATGGATGGCAGATTTATTCATTTTTTCAACAAATGCACCGAAGGAAAAAAGTAAGGATCTGAATACTGTTCCAAAGGTCATGCTTCAGTCTCAGAACTAACAGCTCTGCTGCAGTTCCTTGCCTGGTGCAATGCAACAGGGCTCAGTTATTATGTTCTCAGTATTTTACTTATATGAAAGAGAATGTATTAAACCATATAATCAAATTTTAATACAAAGGAAATGGCATGTTCCTCATCAGAATTAGGCTCAATAGTTATCTGACATTTTAATCATGTATCTTTTTTATTACTTCTTATGCTTGCATCTTAGATATTTTTGTCTAAAGTGTTTCAGTGTATCATTTTGAATGACAACTCTTCTATTATGCTTAAACTGTCTTAATTCATCCTTACACTGCAATACTCTAATACTGTTTTATGGTGGCAATTTCATGAGCCATGCCTCTTGTTTCCTTAGAAATTTTTACTGAAAAACATTAATAAAGTTAGTAAGCAATAATATTGAATTTTAACTATCAATTAAGTTCAAAAATACTGAAGAACCAAATGTTGGTTTGTTCATGTTTTTTTTAACACAGATATAAATAAAGAAAATAATTTCCAAATTTTTATACAAACCACTGAGAGCCTTGATTTCTTCTCTTGTGAATCTTTTGTATTCTCAGTCAGTCAGCTTTCTGAAGAATTTCTAACATATTGCAGAGAAACAACTGTCATCTTTATTGCTTTGTACTATTCTAGATCAAACAGAAGAAAACTGAGCCTAGGTGAATGAAAAATATTATTTTACCAATTAAATCAAACTCTTTCATAAACAGAAGTCATCACACGTGAAGCGCTATACAGCTGTATGCAATGTACTTTAGAACAATAAACTTGTTCTTTTCAAAAGTGTTGACAGAATGAAAGGGTTCCAGAACTTAGCAAAACAGTTGTAATCACTTCCACACATTGAATAATTTCATCCTTTTTAAGAAAAGATTAAACTTTGAGGTGGAAAGCTGGTGGCCAGTACACCATATTGTATTTAGAGGGCATTTACTAAAACTCTTTCAAAAGTCTTCTGTGAATGTCTGCAGCATTTTAGACTACTTAAATTTCTTCTAACATTGTGAGGACTTTTTTTTTTTCCCATCAGATCCTTACTTTCTCAGAACCAAAGCTGTTGTATTTTAACATCTTTATCCATTAAAAAAATTTTCCTCTGCTTGATATGACCATAACTCATACAATAATTTTAATATAATGAGAATTGTAACATTTTAAGACATTTAAAACTATGGGCACTGAATTACTTTGTTTTGGACATTTAATAATTTTTCTTTTGTTCTCTCCTATAAAAATACAAAAGCACCCATCTGCTTTGTAACTCACAGAGAATGCTAAATAATGCTTATTCTAACATAGTAGCTTGTTTATCCAACTAAATATCCTGATGCAGGTGAATTTGCATACAGTATAAAGAAAAGTCTTAGAAGAAAGTACGAAAAGTATTGTTTAACATTAGTGGGTATTGTACTAAAAACCTATTACAATTTTAGTCATTGAATCAAATAAACTATCCCTGCCAACACTCCAAGCTTCATTTTAATATTCCTTATAAACTCATAGGACTATTTGTCTTTCTAAAAGATGAGGTTACCTTGCAATAAATTTAAATGTAGTGTGTGAATTATTTATGTATAAGGCAGCATATCTGGATAATTCTATTTTTCTCTGAAGGATTTTCTCACTTTAATGGAAGTTTATAGACATATGAACTATCCTTGTGTGCCTAGGATTCCAGACATCTTTTGGTCATATGTGTGATGAAAATCAAATCAAATCATATGTGTAATGTGTTCAAAATGCAGCAATTCCAATTAGGCTGTTCACTAAAATCTGGATTTTAAAAAATATTACTAAAAAACCACCACACCCCAAAAAATCCAAATCCAAAATGAAAACAAACAAACAAAAAAAAAAACACCACCAAAAAACAAAAACCACAAATCAAAAGACCAGAAAACAAAAAACAACAACAAAAAGCCAAACAAACAAACAAAACCCACAAAAACAAATCCACAAAAACAAACAAACAAACCCCAACCAAACAAACAGAAAAAGCCAAAACCAACAAAACTACAAGAACAACACAAAAAACATTCTCAGTAAATCCATATGTGAGTGATCCATAATTGCTTTCCATAGTCTCATTTCTAGGAACTTATGAAATTACTATTACAAAGAATACTTTGTTACTGACCTTTCATTCTGCTGGGATGTTTCCTTTTATACAGGTTCTACACAACAGCAGAGTTTGGGTGAAAGAAGAGATGTGGGAAAAGTTTCATATGTATATTTCCTGTAGACTTGGGACAGACTTTTATTATGGCTTTTAGGGATGTGTGGCTACTAACAACCCAGTATTGGCTTTCTGAAGTCTATGAATGGGCAAAGTAGCTCGTGACTCTTAAAGCACTTGCTCTGTCTTCTAATAATTCTCACTGCCAAAAAAAGCTGCTGGAGCAGAACAATCAGGTACAGAGCTATTATGTGGAGCTTGAGAACTTATTATATCTGACACAGTCTCCAATAATCTGCATGGTTGTTCTTTAGCATCCACACACCTAGGGCTCCCCCTCCTCCTCACAGTACTAGCAATGATTATCATTCCCAGCATCATAATGTGCTTTGGCATGTTATACCCCTTGTTATAATCACAGGCAATGTTGATTGCAAATTAATTTGTTTCTAAAAATCAAAGTTGTAGATATTACAGCCTGACATTATTATTAAAAGATAGAGCTAATAATGTTGTTTCTACAAGTGGTTTGGCACTTAAAGGACTAATCCATTTTTATCATACATCAAAGTACAGTGGTGTTATTTGTTATCACTTTTTTCCCCTCCTCTTTGTCCTTTTAAATATTATTTTATTAAATTCATAATTACTCTTTTTGTTTGAATTTTGATCCCTTATTTGCATATAATTTGTCTCAACTTGAAATCCAATTTCCTAGTGTATGTTATCATGAATTTTTCATCTCTATGCTTTATTATGCATAAAAGCAAATGACAGTGAACATTAAATACGTTTCAAAGTATTAATGATCATTTTAATACTGGTTCCTTGAGAAAACATGTTAAGCAAAAAAACACCAAGTATTTTAAAATAGGAGAAAGGGGAGTGCAAACTCAAATCTACATAAATATCATAACAATTTCAATTGGAATATGACTATACTGTTTCAAATTGTTACAGTATCAAACTGTATAAAACAACATCTTGCAAAAAACCCACTGCTGTTCCTTTACAGCCTTTTGCTTGAACATCTATTTCTGCATACATGTAGATTACATAAGTGTATGTATGGACAGTTTATGCCCAAATAATATATTATTATTTCCCAATTCTGTAAATATTTTACATAAGGATATACATTTTTATTTTTGGAAATCATACAAGTGAAATAATATTTGTTATTTATTTTATTATTGTATATAGTAATAGAGAATATTTAATAAAACAGAGCTTGAAATCTAGCTGAGCTACTCTGTCCTTTTGCTACAGGCTGAGTATCCTAGTCTTTGAAATCCAGTAGAGATTACATCTCCTCAGGCATGCTCTGCAGTATTTTCCATTCATATAATTAGAAAGCTTTTCTCAGTCTTCAGTGTAAGATTTGCTGTAATGAAGACTGCTGATGACTCCTTGTTGTCATTGGTGGACTCAGGAAAATAATGTAAAACTGGTACTTTTACCACAACACTTTTAACGTATCATACTTTTACCCATACTTCTTAACCTTCTATCCCAGTCTCTTTTGCTCTAAATAAACCTCTTGATGAAGTAATATTGCTTTTGAGATGGTTTAAAACTGCCTTCCTCCTGAACCCCAAACTTATTCATTTGGTCTTGAATTATATTCACAGTAAGTGAATTATTTCCTGTGTTATTAGAGTATAATTTCCTGTGTTTTCCATCTGACAGTCTTACTAGCATAACCCAAAAGACTGCTTTTCTCATTTATGGGACATAAGGTTGTTGACTTCTATGAAGCTTGCAGGCATCTGCCAGATATTCCTTATTTTATGTTTGTTCTCTTTTAAAGAGTAGAACTGTGCACTTGTTTTTATTGGATATTATCTTGTTGATCTCAGAACTTCTCCCACTCTGTCAAAATTATTTTCATCCTGTCCAGAAGAGTGTTTGCTCTTCTACCTATCTGTTTACCATCTGTGAAAGGTCTAAGTGCTGTTTTTAGTTCATCAATCTGGCTGCTAAAAAAAAAAGTTTCAAAAGATTGAGCTAAAGGCCCTCTCTGAATATAAAATATAGCATCTCCTCCTGTAGAAATGTTTTAACCTATAACATATATTCTTTCATTAATGAATGAGCATGGGGGTTGTTATTAACATTTCTGTGGAAGGATGGCATGTCAAAAGCTTTATGTGGCATTTTCACTTTTGCTGCTTGTTGTCTTAAAATACTACTTTAGCTACCCTATGAAAGGAGTAAATTGGATTTTACTAGATTTTTTGGTTTGGTTTCTCTTGCATTTTCTTTTACATTGCTTTTAAATCTTCCTTAATATTCCCTCAATTCTTTTAAATGTATATTTGATGTGTAGTTCCCATTTTCTATCTCATTACATGCTAAGAGTAACTGCTTTATAATGCCTTGCTATTTTGCTGCCCTTACATCTTTTGAAAGACACTTTATAGGCTTCCCTTTCCTCGTTCTTAGTGACTGATACTCGAGCCACTTGATATAAAAATATTATGTTCTCTTTTGATTTCACTTCAGATGGAATCACTTTGCTCAACAGATGACGTCAGAGTTGATACTTTTTTGTTGGATATTCGTGTCTTCCTCAAATATACCAATCAGAGTATTTATCCTCAAGCACTTACAGGTGAGTTAAATGCATTTTCTTGCACTGCTCCATTAAAAGTTAAGTGTCCTTTGATTTATTCTTTGTATCATGCAACACACCAATTTATGCTTTTTACCATACAAAGACAACAGTTTGCCCATTATTAAAACCCCTTCTATCTAAATAAATATCTTTCAAGGATTTCTAAATAGTTGTCTAGTGTCTGTCAGAACATTTTCATGAACTCCTGTTAGAACTCTACCATCTAGGCATCTGTTTTGGTTTTATTACCTATAGACTGTTTACAGATCATAAACAGACAGGTAGAGGTGCAAACACTCCTCAGGACAGCATAATTACATGGCAGAATCATTCTGTGTCTTCAGATTCAGCAATATTACTTCCCTGCTTCAAATGGTATCACTAAGGCAAAGATTTTCCAGTACCTTGTCAAGGATTACCTTAACAGACCAGCAGCAGTGCAAGGATTTAGGGCCTTCATATTCTGAGTTTTCTTCTTCCATTAAAACTAGAAACTTACTCAAATCAACAGAGTCAGTGTATTGCTGTAGCTGGTAATCTAATGTTGCAGGTGCTGTTGGAATCTCAATTTGAAAAAGACAGTAAATCCACAGAAATCTATAGAAATAGAATTAGAAACAGGCAAAAGAATGACAGGAAGATGGTTTCCTTCAGAAAGTATTATGACAATATCTACTCTGTTTTTTATATTTTTAAAAACTTATTTTATTTTTTAATGCTTAGCACTGAGGACATGAACCTCTATCTCTTTTTATCATCTTAGGTCTTATCCTGTGCTGATGGTAGATTGGAAGCTCTATTTGAATAAATCATGACTATGGCAGTAAGAAATTTTTAACGACTTACTGTATAATTTTATGGTTTTATCTTTATTTTACAGACTAACTATGCTTGCTGAAAGTTGGTCAGGTTTTTCAGAGTTTTCTAAAGTCACTATGCAACTATTTTAAGTTGCTCCTTCCCACTCATTCTTTTTTTGGGAGGTATAAGTATTTAAAATGTTATCAAATGCAAGTTTTTAATAATGCTGGACTTCTAACCTCTGTATTTCAGCTGAAAACCTTCCTTCCTGCTTGAGAAGATAACATACTTTGTTCAGTAACAATGTTTAGACTATTAGACAAAATAAAGGATCAATCACTGTTGAAATTCCTCTCACTGCCATGGACATTCATTACTGATTCCAGCAGCGTTGAAAATGCTGCTCATCAGACAGGTTGATCTATATATAGCAGAAAAATTCTTTCTTTTTGAACACAGAATCACAGAATGGATCAGGTTGGAAGGGACCACAGTGGGTAATCCAATCCAACCTCCCTGCTCAAGTAGGGTCATCCTAGAGCACATGGCACAGGATTGTGTCCAGGCAATTCTTCTGAATATTCCCAGTGAGGGATTCTCTCTGGGCAGCCTGTTCCAGTGCATGGCCACCTGAACAGTAAAGAAATTCTTTCTTGCATTTGGGTAGAACTTCCTGTGCATCAGGGTCTGCCAGTTGCCTCTTGCACTATTGCTTGGCACCACCAAGAAGAGCCTGGCTCTATCCTCCTGACACCCTCCCTTCAGATACTTATAAACATTGATAAGGTTCCTTCACCATTGCTTCTTCTGGAGGCTGAAGAGGCCTGGTTCCCTCAGCCTGTCCTTATAAGAGGGATGCTCAAGTCCCTTGATAAACTCAGTTGCTCTCTGCTGGAGCTCCTCCAGGAACTCCATGTCTCCCTTGCACTGAAGCCCAGAACTGAACACAGCACTCCATATGTGGCCTCACCAAGGTTAAGCAGAGGGGAAGGATCACCTCCCTCGACCCGTTGGCAGTGTTTTTCCCAAAGAACTCCAGGATACCATTGGCCCTTGGCCATAAGGCACCACTGGCTCATGGACAGCCTGTGCTCCACTGTGATCCTCAGTTCTTTCTCTGCTGCTTTCTTCTGTTTTTCTCCAACTGTTATCTTTCTTTAAGTTATCCTTCTGGGGTCTAAAACTTGACTTCAAATTACAGAAATGTTATAAACATTCCAGTTATCTGTCTTCTTCTAATTAGATCTTAAGTGAAAACATCGCCAGAGCTGGATTTGCCAGTTTCTGAAAAATACCCCTAGATTTTTCATTCTCAATATTTCTGCGGTATTTTCAAGTTAGTCTGCAGATAGATCTTCTCTAATGTGTAATTGAAACAGTAGGAGAACAATGCAATTAGCTGTACTTCCCCTACGACTGTGCAGAATTGAGAAAAAGGTTCATTCTTAGCTGTAGAAACTGTACATTGCTAATCAACACAGGAAAATTAAGGACACACAGGTATACTTTTGGGAGTTATATGAGACATGCTGAGAAGTCAACACTGAGGAAGAGAAAAACCATAAACACTATAAACTAATTTCACAGATATATTAATGAAGTAGTTCATGAATCCCCAATTGGCTTAAGGTGTGAACACCTGTGGAAGGACGAGCAAGGTAGTGTTAATGAAAACATTAAAGATAAATCATGCTGATGTCTTTATGCTCACAGTCCTGTCATAGAATAATATATCAATTTCATTGACAAGGTTTTTTCATCTGACATTGTTCCAGTATTTTTAGAATCAGTTGGCTGAATTCCTGTGGACTTCAATCTGTATCGTCTCAGCAAAACTTTAAAAAAAAGAATAAAAAAAAAGAATTAAAAAAAAAAAAAGCTATAGAGCTACTATACTGCATCTTGGGAAAGTAGACTTTAGGCTGCTCAAAGTACTAGTTAGTAAATTTCTATGGAAATCTGAGTTTTAAGTGACATGGGATCCACACATGTTAGTCAGTTTTTAAGAAACATCTTTTGAAAGTGCAGGAGTAGGCGATCCCAATGCAATGAAAGTCAACCAAGAGAGGGAGAAGGCTGGCTTGTCTGAAGAGTGACATCCTTTAGAACCTAGGCAGGAAAAGAAAATACATGGATTCTGGAAGCAAGATCAGGATACAACAGGACTGTAGATATGCTGTTAACCACTATAGGAAGAGAATTCATGTAGCCAAAGCTCAGTAGGAGTTAAAGCTGGCCAATATATTGGTGGACAATGAATGAAGGTTTTAGATACACTGACAGCAAAAGGAGGTCTTAAAAAACACTGATCTGTTACTTGGTGGGGCTGATCACATCAGGAATATGGGTGAAGATAAATAATAAATATTTATTGCCTTCTTCAGTTCTGTCTTTAGCACCAGTCATGGGCCTTGAGGCTCTGGGAGCCCTGGGATGGAACACTATGATTGACCATAAGTGGTATGCTCCCAGATGCCTTTAAATTGGAACAGTTTGCTGCTGTAACTGAATGCAAATAAGTCTGTGGGACCTGGTGGGATTTACCCCAGGATAATGAAATAGTGCACTGATGCTATTGCAAGGCCTACTGTAGTTATGTATCAACAGTCTTAGGAATCTAGAGGAGTTCCAGGTGACTGGAAGATGGCAAACATTTTTCCAGTTTTTAAAATAGACAAAGAAGAAGACCCTGCTAATTATAGGCCTAACAATCATGCTTTTGGGCTTTGTAAAATTATAAAAAATATTATCCTGGGAGTTAATGAAAAACCCTTGAAAGACCATGCAACGATTGGTCAAAGCCAACATGGATTCATGAAGTGATAATTTATTAACTTATTACAAGGATACACCCCTAGTGAATGGAGAGAAGGTGGTGTGCATGGTTTTTTGGATTTTAGCAAAGGTTTTGATACCATTTCTCACAACATATTTAAGGAAAAGGTGTCCAGCACATAAGTGAACATGCACACTATATGGTAGGTAAACAATTGGCTGAAAGGAAGGGCTCAAAGTGATGCAGTAATGAAGGCAGCATCTAAATGGCAGGCAGCCACAACTGGTGTTCCCTCAGGGCTCAATTTGAGAGAAAATTTTCTTCAATGTTTCTGTTAATGACCTGGACACAGGAGTTAGGTCACACAGAGTTTGCTGAAGATAACAAATCAGGAGTCATTGATTCCCTTGAAAGTAGAGAGAACCATATTGATGATTGGAGTAATGGATAAACACCAATCACATGAAACTGAGCAACAAACAATACTGGATTCTGTACTTGGGACAGTGTAATGCTTTGTGCCTGGGTGCATGTGTAGACTGGGGGACAAGAGGTTGAAATGAAGCTCTGCAGAAAGGGATCTGAGGGGCTTGTTTGTGGTGAAGTTCAATATGAATTAATGATGTTCCCTGGCAGACACGAGGGCCAAAAATATCCTGGGGTGCTTTAAGCAGAGAACAGCTGACTGGTCAAAAGGATTGTCTATCCCACGCTATCTCAGCATTGATGCTGCCTCATCTCAAGTTCTGAGCACAGTGTTGGGCTGTGCCAGACACCAGAGTCTGATAAAGAGGTAAAACTGAAGAACAATGAGCAAATTACATAAATATTTGTGCTACATGAGCTCAGTTTGACTCCCACCTTCCGATATTTATCCATGAAATTGCCTGAGAGGAAGTACAAGCTGCCTACATCTGACAGACATTTTGAATTAGTTGCAAAGGTATGTGAACTAGCAGCTGTCTTTTGGAGGAATTAGTGTATAAACTTAATGACATATTGCTCTGCCCTGAGCTGTGGTTCATGGTGCATCTATGTGCCAAGAAAAGAAATATGGCTAAGGGGAAAAGCGGGTCATTGTTCTCCCAAATCATTGTATTCATCACTCTGGCTCATAGGAAGACAGAACTGTTAACTATCAGACATAGAAGATCTTTTAAAAAGTCATTGAGGCAAAGCTTAATTCTATTTTCAAGGCATTATACAACAGTAGTTTTCATTCTCTGTGTTTTGTGTTTTCTTCCCATCCCTTTTGTTTTCAGCACAGGACTGCAGGCTGACTTGCAATTCAATATTTGTTGATACACATTTTTAGCCATCAGTAATACAGATTTTAAAATCAGTGTTAACCGTCAATTTTGTTGATGATGCACAAGGCAGAATTGAGCACAGCTTGTGGTTTTACAGGTTTTTGTCAGCAGTATTGACAGCAGTAAAACCCTGAAGCAGAACCTACAGAGAAAGCAGATATGTGCACTAACAAGATGTTATTTTTAGAGTTTCTTTTCTAGCTCATAGCTTTTTACTGGCAATATTTTAATTGGTCCAATGCCAACATAAAAAAAATAACATTTTACAGCTGTAATCAAAGTACACTTGGGAACTATTTGACCCAGTAATATAATTCCCCTTCTGTCCCAATACAAGTACACTTAATTAAATATACTCCAGTCTTTTCCTAATAAAAGACATATTTCACCTCTGACCAGTCCACAGGTTGCACATTAAGCTCAGGCTTCAGACTAGACAGCAAAAAAACATAATGAGAGAAGGAGAAAGGGAGAGGTTTACATCTATTTTTTCTCAAATTATATTTTAAAAAGTATAGCTGTAGAAGAAAAAAACATCTCTTGAACTCTTTTTTCCCCCGTCTTATAAAATAAAAACTGCAACTTTCTTAACTTTTAACAAAATTACTGACAGGTAATATCATTAAATTCTCATTACTGGAAACAGCAATTTTTAAGAATGAATGATGATGGTATTAGTTTTCACATACTTAGTACCTTAAAAGCAAACGTTTAAAAATAAGGTCTTTTGTGAATCACTAACAAATCCAACCTAGAAATTTCACTTTATTGCTTACATCTGTCAAGCGTTTGATCTTACCTTGTTTAGCCAACATGAGAATTAAAAAATACTTTATGATCTTGTCTATAACCCTGCTTTTCTCAAGGAGAAGGATCAGAGCTGTGAGAAGTGTTGTATGTTTTCACGTTGTAGTTCTAGGATTGCTTATGTGGGTGTGATAAATCCTAGGATGCTTTAATCAGCACTGCTGAGACCACACCAGGAGTGCTGTGCCCAGTTCTGAGCTCTTCAGTACAAGAGAGGCATGGACATAGTGGAGAGAGTCCAAAGAAGGGCCACAGAGATGATTAAGGGCATCTCTCCCGTGAGGAAAGCCTGAGGGACTGGGATTGCTCAGCCTGGAGAAGGGAATTGTCAGGAGGGAACTCATGAAGGTTTCTAAATAAATAAATAAATTCCTGAAAGGGAGGGTGTGAAGAGGATGGAGCCAGGTTCCTTTCAGGAGTTCCCAGTGGCAGGGAAGAGACAACAGGCACAAAGTGTTATGCAGAAAGTTCTCTCTGAGCATTGGGAAGCACTGCCTTATTGTGAGTACTGAGCTCCGGCACAGCTTGCTGAGGGAGATTGTGGAGATACTCAAAAGGACCTGTGTTCCTGGGAAATGGGGTCTAGGAGATTTTCTTTGAGCTGGTGGGTTGGACAAGATGAAGTCCAGAGCTCCTATCTTCTGCAGTTCTTTCCTCAACCATGCTGTGATTCTGATGTTATAAGTTTCCCAATATCTCCCATTATAATTTCAATGTTTTTTTCAAACTTCAAGTATCAAGTGAAATTTTCCCTGCTGGGATATCTGTTCCTGAATAATGAAATTATAATAATAGTATAAACAATAATACCAAAACCAACAACAACAAGTTATAATCTCAGCAGAAAAGGTAAAAGGAAAATATTTTGGTTTTCAGGGAGCGGAGAATAAGAGAGAAGCAAGGAGAGAGGGAGAAAAGGAGGGAAAGAAGGAGGGAGGGAGGAAGGACTAATAAATTAGACAGGAAAACCCCTACTTTTGCTCAGATTTGTTCAACCACAGCCCTACAGACTAGAGAGATCAGTAACCTGAGAGAAGCCCCAAGGGTTGCATGGATGGCACAGAACAGGACGTCTCACTGTTTGATTTGTTAAGCACACAGATGGTGGCTGTTGAGAGCACACTCCAGAACAACTTGTACAGTACAGTAGCAAGGCAAGCCACTAATCATATATTGCTCAGTTAATCAATCCTTCACCTAAGAAAGAACAGATGGCACAGTTCATAATGAGTCAACTACAAGTGTGCAAAAGGGCTCATCGATATTTCTGTCCTACCCTTGTAATCTATAAAATAGACTGGTTTGGTTTCTAGATTGGCTAGATGTTCACTGTCAAATTGAATTCACTGGCATGCTTACCTCTTCTGAAAGATAATTTTAAATGAATGTATCACTAATAAATTCATTATTCATAAGCTCAGATAAGAATGACAGTCAATAATAAACAATGTCAAGATAAACAAAATAAACTTTGGGAGTCTCTGTAAGAAGTTAATAGAGCGATGATGGTTCCAGCAGTTCTTTGTGCCACAGTGATGGCACAAAGTCAGTGATGACCTTAACTTGTTGATGCTGACAGAGAGACAGCAAGGTGTAGTGCCTTGTGTGCAGTCCATCAAAGCCCTAGAGAAAGAATCAGGAGACTCTGGAATTTGAGTTGGCACCCAAGTCCTAGTGCACTCTTGTGAAACCTATTCAGACTCCTAAAGTTCTGGTTCCAAACATGTCCATAATCAATTCAGTTACGCATAGTAACCTATTACCTCTCTTTCCCCCATTATTGTAATGTTTTACAACTTGCCTGTAGGTCTTGGTAAAACAAACATGTTCCATGAAGTAAATGAAATGGTGCAAAAGGTGTGACAGCAAAAAATGTTTGCCTTTAGTGTGACAAAGTGGTTGCCACTTCCCCATGGGGAATTTTCCATGAAACAAACATTGATTGAAACTTCTGAAATGAACAGGGAATCAACCACAAAGAGCAAAGGCTCAATATTAATTAGGAAATCATTTATTCTTCTTACACCTCTTTATCTGGGAGAAGGAAACCAGGATTAAGTTTTTCTCCAAGGATTAATGAGATTTCACCATGCAGAGGGAAATAACAATCCTAGATTTCTTTGTTAAAGGCAATGAATCTAGAGATCTTCTATTATTTTGTTCTACTGACCTAGGAAGAAGTATAAGTGGGTCCAGTTACAAGGTAGATTAAGCTTTTCTGTTTAGAAAGAAATATCCTCTGACCTTCAGGAGACCATACAGGCATTTTATCCTGCCTGGATGTCACAGCATTCCTAAACAATTAGGGTAAAATCTGCCACTGATGGTCAGACTAGACTTAGCCAGCTCCACTGCCTCATCTTGAAGAACAGCACAATAGCAAAAGTTGGTGGTTTTTTTGGTTTCCTTTTTGTTTGGTTTGGTTTGGTTAGTTTTCTTGCTTTCTGTTTTAAAGACAGAGTCAATTAAATTGTCATGCTTCCCCTAGACTCAGAGATATATGCTCTTTCAGCCCTGTGGTCCTATTAAGTCAATATGTCTTTCTCTGGACTTCAATGTATAATAACCTGAAATCTTTACAAGAAACGTGGAAGGGGAGATTGAATCTTGAGCCATATAGTGTAATCCTTCTTCAGTCCATGTTAGAACAATTGCTCAACCATATTACCTTCATTTTGGAAAAAATTACTTGCAAGGGACTTCATCTAAAACCTGTGTCAAGAAGAACATAGGTGTCATTTGGTTTATAAGTGGTTCATTTTTCACCGTATCTGCTCTTGTAAGAAGTCTGGACTCAGAATCGCTGGAACCTGAATGCACCCATGAATCCTAGTCATTCCAGATACTATATGGAAACTACTAAGATGTGCCCTCCAGCTGTATATATTAAGGCTAAAAGAGAGACAGGATATGGTAATATAATTTTAAAATCCATAAATTGTAATATATTTTCTTAATTAATTCATTTTCTCCTCCAAACAATTACCTCTAATTCGGGGATGCAAATAAATACAGTAGAGTAAAAAAGATGTTAACATTAACCCATAATGTAACTTCATGTGTCAAGTTATACTTAGATCAGGAATCTTTTGGTAATTCATGTCTAAAAATATCTTTTTCCAGAACTTAGCATTGCTCAGAAGTAATAGTATCAATTAAAAAAAAAAAAAAATAGAAAAAGTTTTTGAATTCATAATAATCACTGTAGTCAGCAGAAAAAAAAAGTAGTTAACTATTTTGGTGAATAATTATTTAATTAAAACTAATATGAACTCACAATTAATATTATTCAAATTAAATATTAAACCAGGCAAAATTTGGTTTGTATTAATAACTAATTTTGCAACATTTGCTATTTCACGTTGTTCATTCACCTCAATGATCATTACTTTCAATGCTAATAAATCTTGTTCAGCTAAAAAAGAAAAAACAAATTATTGACATATCTCTGAGCATATTTGAGCTGTGAGCACATAAAAATAAATAGAGAATGGATTTTTAGAGTATTTTCCTTTCCTCATTTTTTATACTTCATTATTCTTCTAGGTGCAAGTACCTTTGGTTGCAGATTTCTTCTAATTGCCTAAATGTATTTTGCAAATCACTCTAATGAAAGCACATTTTTCATTGGTTCTGTTGCTAACTAAAATACCAATAGTTACTGAAGCAATTGATCAATAGTATTATTTCCTTCTGCCACACCAGTTCTGCTCACTAGGGTCTCTGCTCCAGAAAACTTATGTGTTATGTTACTGCCCTAGTCCGAGATCTATACTGGCTAGAGTAGAATAAATGGGCAATCACTCGTGTTATAGAGAAACAGATTTCTCATTCATTTTTAAACACTTGAACAGTGGCCTAACTACAATGTTTTATTATGGCTTCTGAATTTAGGAAGACCAATTTCTGTTAACTTGGCTTCACACCCAAGAAGTTTCTAGGACTTAGTCTGAACTGGTTACACTCAACAGCCAGAGCTCTAAATTTTTTAATAATATTTTGTGATGCATGAGTATGTGTTACTGTCCCTATGCCTGCTGCCATAAAGTTACTTAAATATATTAATTAAAAAAAATTAAAATCAAAAAAAGAGTTTACAATAAATATAAGATCACCATTAAGTTTTATTCTGGAATAAGATACTGTTGTTTAACATTGAAATACAATTCAGGTTTTGCCTAACTGAAATTTAGTCACATAGCCACTTGTGCTCTTTTTCTTCTGCATAGAGATGAATGAGAGCCACAAAACGCTTGTAGGGAGTTTATTCAACCTTGCTTAAGATGAGTGTCTCTCTTTTCCATTAAGGATACAAGAAATGCTGTCTCTTGTGTTTCCAGCTGTATTATAATAGAAAACACATTTCAGAGAATTCTCTGGCCACGTTGCCACTTTTTACCTCTCCTACTCTAGGATGAGGGGCTGTACAGGCAGGAAAACAAATCTACTTTCTCTAAACCATTTTAGGAATGCAGTTTAGAAATCATCCCAGAACTGCTATATTCTTTTTCAATTCACAAATCTCTGTCTCTTTTTTTCCTGTATCTCTTCCCCCATTTTCATCTGCCCAATGAAATTCTAAGATCAATTGAATTCATGACATGCACTTTGATACAGCCATGAATGTATTGTATTTCTGTCTTGTACCTCTACTTGTACTATATCTGAGTACAAACCTGGAAACCTGGAAAATAAGCAGTCTGGAATAACCATCTGGGACATAGAAAGTGTTAAGCATGTAGTACAGTCAAGATTTGAGCAGACTGTGTTTTACTCTCTAAGAAAGGTCATGAAGACATTTGCCATAGGAAGCTATGTGGGAAAGATGCAGTGCATCACTCTGTTTCTTTATGGAATTGTTAATTTCTGTCACTTCTATATGAGATAAGAGACAATCTATTAACTTCACATTTACACAGTCCTTCTTTAGCTCCAAAGTACAAGTTAATGCACTCTAGTCATCATACTCCAACTCCAAACTGTCTTTGCAAGACACACCTGCCTATTTTTCATTTGCTTTTCATAATGTGAAGACCAGTTCAACTCATGTCAAAAAAACTTTTATAAGGCTCCAGGAAGTATCACATCCCTATAATGTATCATGTATCACTTTTTGTATTAAAATTTAATACAGTGTTTATTTGAAAAATGTACATGATTGCTCATACATATCCTTTTTATTAAATGTGTTACTTTACATATAAGATACTGTAATACCTCAATAAACCTTTTTTATAGATATCTACAAAAAAAGGGTAGCCAGTAATTCCCTGTTTTATAGGCCCTCTGGTCCCTCTTTTACCTTACAACTGTATGAATGAGAAGAATTCCTATTATATAAATTCAGATTTTGTGCATCAGTTATCTGATGCATCAGCTACCCTGAAGCAGAGAATCCAAGTATGCTAGACTTCTTCCTGCTGCCTAGCACCCTAGACTCTACAGGACCATCTATGATGATATTTTCCACATAATTTTTGTCTTAAAGTTAAAAAGATACGTTTAATAAACATATAAGAAAATTAAAAACTGACATTATCTCTATTTGATGCAATACTGGTTTTGTCTATGTAGGTATATTTGCTCTGGATATAATTTTTTTCTGTTAATTTTGCTCTTTTTTGTATTTTTTAGTGATTTCTCAGCTTCTACAGGTTGGTATCTACCACCCAATAGATGTAGCATCAGCATTTGACTAAACAGCACCAGAAGTAATCTCTATGTGAAGCTGTTCCATTTTAGACTGAATTAAGAATGGATAATACATTCTGACGTTGTTAAATTTATTTTCTATTCTGACTAATGCATATCCAGAAGGATAAGAACATTATTCCTCCTCCAGTGTACCATAATAGAAGAGCCCTTTGCATGTTTAGTAGTGATAGACTAAAGTGCATATAATTGTTGCTTAAAGGCTGTTTAGGTGAAGGGAAAAGTATCCTTAACACTAAGATAATCTGTGTTTTCTCTTCACTGGCTATTAAATAGTGGGCTTTTCCCCCTAGCATTCCTGTAGGCATAGTCACCATAGTCAGTAGTACAATATTTATATAAATCATGCAGAGTATTAACGTGAATATTTTGGAAGGGGTGTCACAATTCCCTGCTTTTCAAGTTACGTTTTGGTAAGCATATTTATAAAGAGGTTGAACTTTGATTTCCTTAATGTCCCACATAAAACAGAGTCTAAAATTAGTGTGATCTTACCCAGAAAAGCACCTTAATGAAGAATTCTACTAAAATTCTAATTTATTTGAGATTTAATCAAATAAGACTCTATTATATAGTTATTCCTTATGTTGAAGCCACATTCCTGTTATTATCTTTAATTGTTTTCCTCAGACTTTAAAAATGGTTTTAAAATTAATTCCCAATCTGTAGGTGTTGGGATGTTTACTTCTACATTATTCCTTTTCTTAAATATCTACTTTAGTGGATTTGTTTGTTTGTTTGTTTGTTGTTGTTGTTTTTCCTGATTTTGAATGTTGCTTATTAAATCCTAATTAAGAAATCATAAGCGTTGAAAACTTGTTACACAACAGTCAGTCCATCCTTACAAATGTAGCTGTGCCTCAAGACATTTGACTTTGACTTATGCTCCCAGTTCAAGAAATATATATACCAAAGGTTGCCTTTCTAGCCACTGAATTAATCTGTAACCATAGGAACAGCTGAACTGACCGCTAACTGGGATATTCATCCTGATAAAGATCTCACCAATTCTGCAGAGGCCTGGCTGTTTCAGGTTCAGCATTTCAAGCCCACAGAAAATGTAACTGACCCTCAATATTATTAAGTATTGAGGGAAAGAAAATATATGTGACACCTCATATTCTCACGAGATACACTCCTCCCATCACTGAGTTAAATACAATTTCTGCCTTTTCACTTTCCTCAAATGTTTTTAAAGTACAAAAACGCAAGTTTTGATTATGAGAATTTGTAACATGGGATGTATTCCAGAGTACTTAAATTTGTGCTCAAAACTGTAAATGAGTATTTAATTAATGAAATTCCATCAAGATAGACATGTTTCCATTTATTTTTTTAGATCTTTTGCTGTTACCTAAGTCTCCTGGATACAGTTTCTGAATATATACCCATTTATATCTTCAGAACAAGTCACTTCTATATGTTCCATCACTTAGTGAGAGTTAAACATACAGATTTCTTCCCAAGTTTATAAAATTAAATTTGAACTTCTATTCAACTCAAAAACTCAAAGAGTGCAAAACTAGGGAAAAAAACAAACAAACAAACAAAACCAACAATTTAAATTGCTGATGTGTTTTCAGCTTCATACTGGGTTATCAAAAAAGGACTAAATCTTGTCATGTGGTATTACCCGATGTCATTTATTTTAAAGCAAGGTAAAAGTCATGAACCTGATTAAGAAGAAAAAAAATGAAGAATTCATTTGAGCATGAAGAAAAGCTTAGGAAAAAAACATTAAGCTGTCGATGAGACATAAATTCACAAAAAACTGGTCCTCTGAAGCACATATGTGCTTATATGTGAGTCTATGCCAGCAGATATATACAAAACATTAACTTCCAAAAGTAAGAATTTTTTGCAAAATTTGTTTGTTAAACAGGAAGGATCAATAAGGTTGAAATATCCTAAGCTATCTGTGGTTTGTGGTTTTGAATATGGGTATGGAGACTTCTACAAATTCTGTTGGTTTGGGGAGGAAGGAAAAAATTGGCACAGGAACACAGTGCTATTGAAAAAAGATAAGTCTCCATAAATGAAAAAAACCATAAATACCAAGGATATTTGACTATAAACATGGTTTTGCCCTGAACCCTTAGGATCCTCATACTACTATGAGATACAGAAGTTGTGGGAAAATTCACTTCTGACATGAAGGTTTAAAAAAAAAAAAAATTAGGAGGCATTTTTTTTATCCGTGTGGGAGATATAAACTGTCACTGAGTGATGTATCTTAATTTGAATTTGTCAATATTAAAGAATAGTCTCTAATACCAGAATGCATTCTTGAAATTTCTCACTCCCTGGAGTACTTTTGAAGGTGGTTTAAAGAGATATAGAGCATGAGACTGGTTCTCTAAATCTGATCTTTAATTTGATGCTTCCAGTTTTTCTTATTCTCGTGATTTGTGATGCAAAATGAAGCTCCATGCAGGTCCTTTGCATACACATCACACCCTAATTGTCAGTCATAAGATGCTGGAGTTTGAGATTACTTTTCTTTGGGTTTTGGTTTGTTCTATTTTGTTTGATTGTTTTGTTTCTTTGTTTCTTTTCTTTGATTTGTTTGTTTCTTCAGTAGAATCAAGTGAATAATTTCCCTGTAAAAGATCGACTTAGAAAATATTTACTTAATGGTTTTATAACTGAAGTTATTAACCAAAGAAAAAACCAGGAATTTTTGATTTTCATGAAGTTAACATTTCTACAATGTACAGAAACATAGAGCATAGGGTCAAAGACTAAATTAAGTTCACCAATTTTATATTGTATGACAGCAGGTCATAAAATCAATCAGAAGACTGCCAAGGCTAAAGAGAGTAAAAAACGAAGAGCAATGAAATTCATACAAGTGGAGTTGTTGTATAGGTGTCTAACAACCACTGTACTAAAGATAAATATTATTGACTTATTGTGGTTATTTGAACTTTCAGAATGCAGAGTGTGCAAAGAGCTCATTCTGGTGAAGGAATGGAAATCCCACAGAATATATCCACACAAATAATGAACAGGACAGCAGCCTACTCAGCCTTCCATGTCCAGAAAAAAATCCTGATTATCCTAAGAACAATGTGAAAAAAAGTTAATTTCTAGTTCTTATGGGATATAAATCAAATGGATAGACTAACTTTTCAGAGTGAAGAGAGGGGGTTTGTTCCAGGATTACTTCCAATAGGGAGTTTGCAGGAGCAAAAAGTAATCACAAAAAGAAAGAACAACTTCCGGTTAAATGTCATACATAGGGTGACATCCTTCAAGCTTCACAAAATCAGGCATGATCAAAAGTTATCCATCAGCATCTCATTTTGCTTAAAAAATTTGAATTTCCAAGTGGCAACCTATAAATTCAGAGTTAAGGCCTCAGTGAACCAGGAATTGTAACCTGTTACCTGACCATGCTTTGATATGCATTTGACTTTACCAGTATTTCTCAGCAGGTCTGAAATATTCCATAGTTCACTGATTTGGCAGCATTTCAGACCTGTGTGAATTTCTCAAGTGTCTCTACTATAATATCTTGATGTAATATGAATTATCTGCACTTTGCACCTTTGGCTTTGCTAGTGCTCATGAGTATTTCAAAGTAGATTATCTGTAATTCAAATAACAAATTTTTAAAACAAGACATAAAAGCATTCTTGTATAGCCTCTGGTTGTAGAGACGTAATTTAGTTGGGGCCCTTCTTCATTTGATACATCAATTAACAGGCAGCATGCTCACACAATCACAGAATTTTCATGACCATGCTGCTCTCTCCTTGCTCAAGAGATAGTCCTGGTCTTTACCTTCACAGAACTCTTTTGTTTTAATTTTGTTTGGTTTGGTTTGTTTTTATTGTACAATATTGTTACCATACTCCTGACTCGTAGTTACTAATTTTCATTTAGAGTCTTTTTCTCCCTTTTTACAAATATGAAATTGCAGGAATAGAGAGCCACAGGATAGCAGTCTTCATTTTTCAATAGATTTGCTATCAGGAAACAAGGAATATAGATTCTCATCCTGTATCTACTACATCACTCAAAGAATGAAATAGTCATTAAAAATCTACAGCATCAGCCACAAAATCTGAAATTGATATAGAGGCAGTTTATCAGAACATAATTCTGTGGCTTTAGCTGTGAAAATTCCTCATCTATTCTTAGGTGCAGATCTTCCAATCTGGGCAAATAATTAACTGGAAATTCTATAGGGAGCAATAGCCCTTGCTATACAATAATCCTTCTGCTTTGTGCACTTAATGAGACTTGGTTCCTCCTGCAAAAAATAGTATTGCTGAACTTGCTTAAATTTGCTAGAACTTCTCTCTACTTCTCTAGATACTATCTTTGAAACTGTTACATGTGTGCAACTCCATCCTCTTTTGCCTATTACTATGTGGTTAAACGCTGGGAAGGTTGGGAAGCTTTTTTGCTTTCGACTTAACAGTATGAATAAAGTATTTTGCCATAAATCCTTATTTATTTTGCAGCATATTTTGAAAAAAAAAAGAAAAAACCAAAATCAGCAACAAACATAACATCATGTGTCTTTTCAGTAGTGTCATCACTATTAAGGCCGCAGCTACTTGATCTGGTGGTACAAACAGTTGCCTTTTCATGAGGAAACTGTCAAAAATGAAGAAGCTACTGTCCCCACACATTAGATCTTTCTGTCTGCCAGCATTCATGTGTCTGTGTCTGAGTTGTATGTATCAGCTGTATGACACAACTTGAATTCATATCAATGTCAAATCAATCACAGTACTTTTATTTGTTTTAATTGTAGTTTCAACTACTTGTGCACAGAAGTAGACATTTAAAGGCTTCACTCATGGAGCAGTAACAAATGACCGGGGGGCAGTGACAGTTTCTGCAGACATTTTAAAACTATCCCAAATATGTGTTCTAATTTTGTGAATGAGAGATGAATGGCAAGGTATCTTTCAGAATTTGTTTTTTTTAACTGTGCTTATAAAGTTTTTTGCAGTAAGTCTAATTAATTGTGCCTGTGCTCCAAGCCAATGATCAGCCACACAGAGCAAGAAGTGCAAAAGGGTACACTGACAAGCCTTACTCTCTACGTCCTGCTCCTCAACACTGCTTCTAGGTCAGGCACATTGCCACACAGCTAAATGGTTTCCAGGTGTTTGAAAGTATCAGCAGATTGATTTCAGATCTTCTTGGACATGAGTGAGACCATTGCACCTGCTTGAAAAAACAGGAGTCTATCCTTAGATAACACTGCGGTCCTCTCATGTCCATTCCCTGCTGCTGGGGCTTCCTGCCACTGTGCTGGCATAGCTTGCATTCCCCAGCTCTTTCTCTAGCCTCTGCATACTCTGGTCACTGTTCCAAATCCTAACTGCTATCGATTTGCCTTTTATTACCTCCATATTTTAATTGGCGCAGGACCAATGTAGGCAAAGGTATTTTTCTGGACTACTTCTCCAGCTCTGTGTTATTTTAGTATGACTTTAGGGCTCCATCTGTGTCTGATTTTTCCTTCTCCCCATTTAAGAAGTTAGGAGAGTAAAAGGTGCTCTTATTTCAGAGATACTTGAAAATACTATTTTCAAAATCTAGTGGATCTCTTTGCACTTGTGGTCGCTGATATTATGATATGGTATTTAAATTCAAATGTTTGGGATTTTTAATCTAAAAAAGGGGTTTCCTTTCAATCTCTGTTTCATGGCATAAGGACGTTAAAACTATTTAAAACCCTCTATAGTGATGCTTTATACATATTGCAGACAACTGGTTTTATTTAGCCTTGTTTTTTTCTTAATATGCCTGAATTATTTGTGTTTAAATGCACTGAACTTTTATGAAGCATAAATATTCCAAAATTTTAAATACTTAGTGTTTAAAAAAGTTAAACTGTGGCAAAACAAAGCAGAAATTTTTAATATAGAAACATGCAAAAAAAATGGGGAGGGAGTTGCTGTTATCATGGACAATATCTCTGTAATTTTATTTGTTCAAATAATTTGCTTTAATCAAAAAAATACTAAAGTTATGGTAGAATGAGAAATTTACGTTTGATGCATGCTTTCATATATGCATATAACCATGCATAAAAAAAATTATCAATGTTCATAGAGAAAAAATACATCCCAACTTCTCACATAGAACTATGGAGCAGCAAATGAGCTCACATATTTTTAAGAATTCATGACTTTTCTAAGACATATTAACCTAACTTTGAACTATCCTCAGAATTAATGTTAAAAGTTCATTTGTCAAGTAAATGAGGAAAGTACATGTTAGATGTATTAGTTTTAACCCTCCTCTCTCCTCAGAATGTGAGTGATCTCATTTGCAAAATTTAATCATTTTTGTTCATATCTAACAAGACTCCCAGAGTCTCCTCGAATAAAAGCAGCAGAGTGATAAAACAGGGGTTATTTTAACACAACCCCTGTTGAATTCAAAATACTTTTTATGTAGAAATTGCTTTACTTCTCCTATTTGCATCATTATGAATATGTTTTCACATGTTTCTGTTGTAATTTTCAGAGAGGTCAATGGCAAAAATATGCAAATTCCAGAAAACTATGTTATTACCTCATCAAGAGTGAAATTCTGAACTTTATTTCAGTAACTTTCATATGCAATTAAAGCTCAACTTTCCCAACAGGGTTATAGTATTTTTAATTAAAAATGAAGTTCATGATAGCCTAATACAACACACTAAATCAAATGAAAACATCCCTACCTTGTAGCCTTGACTTCTAAAATTACTAATAAAGCATGAAAAGGAATTTTGACTTCTTACTTTTTGTTCTTCAAACCAAGCAATTTGTTCACTTCAGGAAGATTGGTTTCTGACTTAAAAAGCAAATATCTGTATTATGCAAATAATACTTTACGAGTTTTGATGTTGTTCTGTTTTTTCCACCAAGTGATCAAAGAAAAACTAAAAAGGTGATCAATGGTCCATCATCAAAGCAATTAGTATTAAACTAATCAATATTCATCTCATTATGGCTACACTGATATTCACAGATGCTGTGGGTTAATCACAGAAAGCAGCTAAGCACCACCCAGTCACTCACTCCCCCAGCAGAATGGGGAGGAGAACCAGAAGAGCAAAAGCAAGAAATTACACAGGGACCAATATCAAGACAGTTTAAGGAAGAAAATCTGCACATACAAGCAGAGCAAGAAAGTTCATTCTCAGTTCCCTTTGTTAGGCAGATGTTCAACCCCTTCCAGAGAAGCAGTGCTTTATATGTTAACAGCTACTTGGGGAGAGAGAAGCCATAGCCACAACAAATCCCTGCTTCCTACTGCCCCACATTTTGCTGCTGCCATGTCTCCTCTGAGCCAAAGTAATGCTCATGTGTGTATTATACACACAAGCAGATCACAGCTGCCTTCACTGTTCCACTGGGATGAGGGGTACTTTGATTCTGTTTTCTTCTAACTCACTGCGAGACAAGCTGAATGACCCATGGGGTAAATGGCAAATTGTGCTGCTCACCTGGCACAGACTGACTTTTGGAACTGTGGGAGATGCACTGCACATCTTAGCTCTAAGGTCCCAGACCCTCCAAAAAAACCAAAAACAATACAATATTGGGGGGCAGGTTAGGAAATAAGACACAAGAGTATATCTGCATAGTACCAACCCCTAAATCAATCTACATTTGATGGCTTAATTTGCCATTTAAAAAAATCTTGTTATATCTAACACATTCTAACATTAATACATTCTTTGAATGTTTATGATATTATCTGCTTCCCTGGTCTCTCAGGTAGTGTACTTGGTGTCAACTACAGTTTTAAATCCAAAGAATAATGATAAATATTGCACATTTCTGGTCTGCAAAACAATAAATGTCAAATGCACTCAGACTGTAACTCAAAACAATTAACTGGAAGACAAAAAATTGCTTTTTCTTTCCCCTGCTGCCAGAGCTGTAAACTCTTTGCCAAATTGCCTTTATAAGAATTTAACTTCCCTACTGATTAGTTTGACTCACATTAATTTAAAAAATACCTCAACTGCAACTTACTAGGCTATAAAACTGTCACTTTTCCTAGCATGAAGACAGCCTGGTTGTTATTTTGTTTTAGTGCAAATCTTTTAAAAATAAGTAAATGGATTAATTAATAATTCTGAAATCCCAATAGAAAGATTATTTCTGTTTTATTATCTTTTCATCAAAATATACCTGTGGTATCTTTAGGTAGCTTTTAAGAGCAAGATTTTTTTTTTCACTCCCCAAAATCTGTTTTAGCTACAAAACTTATGCTTACAAAGGAAGAAAGTGTTCCACTTTAAATTCCAAATTTAAGTGACATTTTATATTTAATTTTAAGACTAAATTAGTCCCTGCCTTGTCTTTTTTTGTTTGTTTCCTTTTTTTTTTTTTCCTAATTTTTTTAATTAGTCATTGACAAATTAAAACAGGCAATGGAAAAATGTTCTGTCTGCACCTTTGTATAATATTAATTATCAGTATTTTGGAATAACCAGAGGAAGGACAGTGGAGAAAATTCAAACCATAGCTGCTGATAAAGGAATACAGGACAGATTAAAATAATTTTATGATTTATAAATTATTTAGCTTTGTCATTCAAAAGAGGCACGGATGTATGGAAATTACAATTTTAGACTGACATGCTAAAATCTTTGGAAATTGATGAGCTAGGTCAACTCAAAGGAGTGCTGAGCTCATTAGTTTGGAGTGTAGGCTCAAAGGCAAACTGGTGGCCTTGGCTGGAACTACATTGCCAAGCAGAAGGCAGAGGAGGAAAAAGGGTATGAATGTTTTGGAGGACCACTGGAGGGCTGATAAAGCCAATGGTTAGTTCAGGAGTTCACCATATAATATCTTTTTGTAGTGATGTGTTAAACAGAGCAATCTCTTCTTTATGCTGAAGATGATGTGGTATTAGCATAGCAGTCATGTTTTTAGGATTATTTTGTTTCTTCTGTTTACAGTAAGAGATGCAAGACCTTCTCTTTTTTCTTAAGAGATAATGCAATTGTTTTGTAAAGTCAAGGTAAGGTTTCTAGGAATAAAGCACAACACATTTTTTTGTCCTTTAAACATATTTTGACTGGTTTCATTATCCTGCATTTACTACTTATCAAACCTGACTCGTAAGAAGCAGTGTACTTCATCACCAGCAAAGCTTGCATAAATAAAAAACTTATGAGTCTAAAATGATAATTACCACAATCTAATGAATCACATAAATCATTTATAATGAAGGGAAATAAACAATGACTAAGAAATGAACACATTAATAACTTGGGGTGGTTTTTTTTTCCAAAAGCAATGAGTAGTTTAATTTATATAGTGTGTCCATAGACAGTATAACTAGAATCCTATCATTGAAATAATTAGTAGTTAATCTAAGGGGATAAACATATCTAGCAGAGTCCAAATTGAAAAATGGCTATTAAAATTATCATTAAACTAGGAACATTACTATAAAATTATAGTAAATGCTCAACATGATTATAAAGAAAATGCAAAACCTTCAAGAGATCATTTACCAAATGTAACATCTCTTAGTCCCTCACCAAGCACCCTCCCCACCACGATTATTTTTAAAAAGTTCCTAAACAGAAAATGGAACTTATTTAAATAAAAATTTGCATGTTTACAAGATAGACATAATAATAATAAAAAAAATAAGCCCTGGGATTTTCTTTGCCTAATTTTTTCATTTAGGTATGTTGGATGAGTATGACCTGGGTATGACTACAGATGTTGGAGGTTTTGGCTCAGGACCATTATCACAGTGCTTCAGAGCAGCACATATCTTCCTCAGTGAAATAAAGAGATGAAAACCAAATACCTACAACTATAGTAGTGATATTAAAAAGTTGGTGGATTGCATTTCAAATATTTTTTTAACGTATGTAGAGAAGCTATTTTCAGTGTACATGAAATGGTGACTGGATTTCCACATACATTGTGAATATTCACAATGCAAAAATAAAGTAGTAGAAAATTTTATGTTTATCAAAATATTCTGGAATGCTATACTCGAATCTCTAAACCAAGAATAGTATAAGATTGCTACATTACTTGCAATAATTTAGCATATTATTTTAATTTATATTAAATGATAAAATTATTGTATATTTAGAACACTGAAAACATCTATCTTCTGATTCACTCACTTTATTAATATTTAATATTATTTATGATTAGATTTATTGTCTTCTATTTTAGTTATAAACATTAATAACTTTCTATATATATTGCATACTACCATTTACTTGAAATCATAATTAGATTAGTGGTTTTCCAGTTCAAATTATCACAAATTATCACAGATGATCACAATATGTAACTAAGTTGATCTGTTAGGAAAAAAAGCCACTCAGATATTATGTAAACATGCTCCTAGTGATTGGTGAAATGTGACAGGAGCTGATTTCACAGAGGAGTCACAGTTAGGTTAAGAAATTTCGAGGGTCCTGGAGAGCATGAGCAAGTGCATCAATGCAACTCTGACCTTTCTGTCACTTCAGTCAAGACTGCAGGGGCTAACTAAGAAAATATAGACAACACTCAGAAGCCTATAAATTGTGGACATCTGGAGTAACCAAGAAAATCTGAGAGAAATTAATTATTACACTGTAAGTAGTCCAGTTTAGACAAGGTTGATTTTGAGCTTAAACTTCAGTAATGACTACCTCATTGTCTCTGCTTTCTACTTCCCAACACCCAGCCACCACCTGGCAGCCTTCTGACTTGCTTAGGACAAAGTACATCAAGGCTTTTCACTGGGTGTAGAATGTTCTTGGCACCTTATTTTGCTTTTTCTACACAAAAGATTTCTGTTCTTTTCTCAGAAAAAAAAAACCAAAAAAACAAAAAAACAAACAAAAAACCAGAAACCAAACAATACCCTTAGTTGTCTAAAATTAATTGATTGGGTTTTTCAAAGATAAAGCATACAGAATACTGAATAGTTTTGGTTTTTTCTTTTTTTTTCTTTTTCTTTGAAGATATTTAAATACTGGGTCCATGGTGTTAATATAAAAATATTATAGAGGAGATGCTTTTCTTTTTCCTTCTAGCACTGGAGGAAGCTTATTTGTAATAAAGAAGTGTACAGAAATCTAGAATAAAGGTCTCAGCTTACAGGGTAACTTAGACCTTATGTTTCAGCACCCAGTAAATGTCAACTGATAGATTAAAACTGGCAGAGAAGAATGATTGGCAACATGTTCAGACAATTCACCAAATACAACAAGGCATGTCATTGTTTGTGAAATTTTTGTGACTGCCAGACATTCAGTATTGCACTTGATAACTCATGGAAACCATTTTTTTTTTTTTTGTGTTTAGTAAGAAAATATAAAATTGTCTCTACACTCACAACTGCCAGCATTAAAAGCAATAAGGATCTTTGAATTCTATCTGAATGAATTTTGATATTAAGTAACCTAATGAAAGCTGATTGTCTAATCAGCTAATGCACAAAATTTCTGATAATAAATGCAACCATGCTGGTGAAAATTTAATTAAGATAAATACCCATCATATATTCAATTATATCTGTATAAAAATTTTCAAAATAAAATGAACATCTATTCAACACACCTCAAAATGGCTTAATTGTGTACAAAATAGACTTTCTGTGAAAATTCCAAGGACATAGCTTATTTTCACTCTGATGAACAAGTCACCAAGTCATATATTATATAAGTAATATTTTTATATATATATACAATATATATATATAANATAATATTTATATATAAATAAGTCATATATTATATGACTACTACCATCTATATATTATATTACTATTATAATCTGTCAAAAGCTTACTTTAAAGATCTGTCATTATTCCTGCTTTTTGGATTAATTAATATTGTATCTAAATCATGAGACTTGATCAAACAAGAGCACAATGATTCAGTCATACTTTTTCTTATGGAGTTCTGTTGCACCATCCCATAGATGAAATATTCTAAAAAAAAGTTCTTTCCTTGCCTTGTGACATGCCATTTAAAAACTAAATCAATAGTATGGTACCAAAAAGCTTGGTGTCTGATGCAGCCATGTAGCTGCCATGTTATTAAGTCTTCATTATTTTATTAATCTCTTTTAAAGATTTCTGTGCATTAAAGAACATACACAGTAGTTCTGTACTATATACTGTGGGGAGAGACAATGTCACAAAACAAACTGTTCATAGGAATAAGAGGTATGATGGCAGCTTATTTTTGAACTTTGGATCTCTTTAGAAATTACAGACATCTCAGAGTTTCTGTTATGTGAGGGCCAGATGGCTTTGGAATAGTAAGAAACACAATCCCAGGACAGCATTCAGAAGATGTCTATGCAGCAGTTCCAGCTGATTAGACAGGTTTGCACTCTTCTTTCACTTCACACAGACAAAGCCAGCAATGATGCAAGACAATGAAATAAGCCACAAACACTGTGGTGACTGAGTATAGAGAAAATTATGTAAAAACTTTAGGCAAACAAACAAACACATAAAATTTAAACCTCAAATCCATCACACTTGTGATTTTTTTGGGGGGTGGGGAGAAATGGAAAGAGTCGGAAAGTGGCATAGGGAAAGAAGCAATTGGATTTTCTTTCTTAATAAGAGAGAAAAAATCTTTTGTTCTGATGCAGTTGCTTATTTCCTTATCAACTACAATAACTGAATTTAATAACTACAACTGGTGCTTTAACTAGAAGTATATTGTTTATGTCCACAGAGTGTTCTGACTAGATCTCCAGAAGTCCTAAATCAACACATGTCCACTGAACCAAATACCGTTCTTGGGTTTTAAACTATTTGAGGATCATGTGACACCACTTATAATTTTTTTTCTTTAACATAAGCAATGGAAAAAAAGACTGCACTTTTATTTCTGTGACTGATATTCTAATAGAAATTAGAACCTAAATAGCACAGCACCTGGAATACTGTACAGGCATTAAAGAAGAAAAAAAAAAAATAAACCCAAACAACTAAAAGGAGGATTTTGCAGTAAAACAAGACTCAAACACAAGGAATTTAGTTTTACTCACCATCTTCTTTTTTTTTTCATCTCTAAGCAAGGTGTTTCCTTCCTTACCATTTTAGTTTACTGCTGGATGGTTATGACATAGGATGAAGCAAAATTAACTTCAATTGGATGGACATCTCCAAGTCAAGATTTGTCTAATTAAAGCATTAAATATGCACAAAGCTGCTGTTGCTCTGTGCTTTGCATCACAATTTGTGTGGAAAGACAAGAGAAGAGCATCTTCCAAAGGAAACTCACAAAATACTCATCTAAATGAGCAGAGGAACTGTGGCTTTGAGATTGCCTACATGAAGATGAAGATGCTTTAAGAATGTTGATTGGAAATATGGGAGGGAGAATATTTCAAATATGCCTCATATATTCAAAAGGCAAGTTGTTTTTTCATGGAGTGTAATACTGTTTTTTCCTTTTCTCCATGGGGAAATACCATCACAAATTATCTCTGGGGCAGACCTTCTTTGTTGGCAATCCTACTGAAAATCCCAGTGGTGAAAGAATGTTGGGTGATAAACCATTTTCTTACTCATATTGGTGCTATTTCTAGAATAGTCTGAACCATTTTTGCAATACCTCTACAAAATTATGCAATTTCTATTGCTGTCTTCATGCTTCACTTTTCTTTGTGAAAGTTTGACATAATTTAGCAGTAAACAGTACTGCAGTTAGCAGTAAACTCTTATTTGCACTTTTTTATTTTTAAGAAAATTAAATAACTCTTGAATTATAGATTTTATTGCCAAATTGCCTTGTGAGGCGGTATCATTGCAGTCAGACTGGTTGCAGACTTCTGTTGTTTGTGGCATTACATACACAGGATTTGATCTTCATCTCTCATATGTAGACATGTATTACATCAGCATGGTAAGCTGCTAAATTTGAAGCTAACAACCCATCCTGACAGTTTACAGCAGTAGATTAGGAAGTTTTTAGATACTCTAATTGGAATAATGGAACCATGTGAGTCAATCCAGAGAAAAAGTGAGTTTTTGAATGGATGACACTCTTACCAAATAAATTTATAAATAATGTCTTACACAGAATTGATTGCTATCCATATTCAGAGTGCATTTGATATTTGATAGTCACAAGCTACTGTATTCTATGTATATGCATTCTGATGTAGTTATCTTCTTCTGATTTCATGTGTTTAAACACTCCCATGGACCTCAGAGAACCTTTGAGCCATATATAATGAGTAAGGCCTTAGCTGACAAATGTGACAGGACTGTAATTAAAACAATTATGTATGCATGTAAAACATTGAACCAACAATCTTTATAATGCATTTCATGGCCTGTGAGATCAAATTTGCATGGACAGAGGTCAAGCATCATAGGTCTCTTACACTCACCATGTACAGTTGGGCTTTTCACTTTTCCAGTAAATATCTAACTTTACCGTCACCTGTCTTTTTGCTTGTCATGATTCCTTCTACCCTAGGGTGACTTTATGATGCTTGTTTCCCCAGTCAGCTGTTTTGTTTAGGCTGGATATTTAGTTTTGCACTTTTAAGACTGGTTCCAAGAGCAAAGCAGGAGAGAAGCTCAGAGTTTTTTATCAGAAACTTCACTCGCTGCCCTGCATCCTCTCCTGGACTCTGCTGTCTGAGGACAGACAGCAGGAGAGAGCTCTCCTTTGCTTTTTAGCTAGCTGGGGCAGAGAAGTTCTTCAGACTGTGGGTTTTTTTTTGCTTTNCATCTCTTCAGACCAGTGAGAGGTATTATTGTTTAATATTATTCATTTTTTTTATGCTTGTGAATACTTTGCTTGTTAAATAAACAGTTTTTTCCACTTTCCTCCAAGTAAATCTTTTCCCAAACCGTTTGGGGGAAGGGCTGCTTGAATCTGCTTTATAGAGGGACCTCTTTGGGAGTTTCTTCCCAAATTTGCCCTAAACCAGGACTACCTCCCTCCCTCCCTCCCTTCCTCCCTCCCTTCCTCTCTCCCTTCCTCTCTCCCTCCCTCCATTACTAGCATCCCTTAAAGTAGAAGTCTGGAAAAACCCTAAAAGAAAATTGCAAATTTTGGATAATTTGAAAAATTGAGCATTATTGGTACAAGAAGAAAAGAAAAAAATCAAGGCAGTAGTTTATTTTCAGAAATTTGTACTCTGACATTCACCAGAGAAGGTATGATAAAGGGAAGCTTGCTCAATAGTCCTTCCTATTTTTTTCCAACAGAAAACTGAGGCAAAAATAAGCACATAAAGAACTCAGCGTTGATTTAGCCTTGTGTTCCCTTAAGGAGTCTAAGATTGGAAGGCAGATAAACAGTAAAATAGGACAAGATCATATCTCAAATTATCTCTTGCCTTTCAAATAATGTTTCTACTTATTTTCTCACTTTTATAACCAATTTTATCTTTGTTATTATCCCTGTCTTCTCATATTTCATACGAACTGGGAAAATCACCAGTGAATTAATAAAAGCAAAGGAAAAGTTTCCAAGTAGGAAACAGTCATGCAATTTAAATCCTAAGGTAGTGGGTTGCAGAACCACTGATAATCACAGATTTTGTTAGAACAATTTATTCTACATTATCTCCCAAAAGAATTACCTAAACTGTCCTTCAGGTTTATACGTAATATTGAGGATATATAAGAGATTTAATGTACTCTTTTCAATAATAAACTTCTGATCAATCAAATTAAAGTTCCTCCCCTGTGTAGGGGATCCCTATAGCATATAAAGAGCAATTTAGACATCTCTGGATCTTGATCCTTTCTTTACAAAATTTTTGCATTACTATGCAGTACTTCTGTGTGATTGGAATCATCTGTAGGAGGAGTGGCAAGGTCAGAGTCTGGATTCACCACCATGGGAGAAGGTCTGGTTCACACCACGGCTTCAGCACACACAGGTCCTAAAGGGCAGGCAGTGCATGGTGATGAGGATGTCTGAGAGCTGCTGGGAAAGGCAGGGCTGCCTCTATATTGGGAACACACCAAGGGCCAGGAGCAGATGCTGCAGCTGAGACACTGAGAGCATGGTGCAAAGGCAGTGACAATGGTGTGCTGGAGTTGCACTGGCCTCCCAGCCATTTAGGGTTACATGAACTCCAGTTTAATGACTTGAAGTTGAAATTCATCAGTAAGAAATAAGCTAATTATGATCACTGTAGTAACTAATCTCATGTTTCAAACATTTGCCACTCAGCTCAATGGTTTTGTTCCAGCACAGGGTGGCTTTGAAGCAGTCAAAAAAGACGAGATTAAATTTTGCTGGATGACAGGTAATCTTACAAATATTAATTAAGGGATCAATAACTGTTCGTGAATTAAATTACTGAATATTAAGTAATTTGATTTCTTAACAAATATATGTTCAGACTTTGCCTTCTTTTAGTCACTAGGGCTTTTCATATTCTATTACATTTTCTTCTTTGTAGGACATTATTTGACAGATCTTTACAATAAATTCAAGTCTCATTGATAAAATTCTGAGATAGGTTTCAAAAGGCATTTTAAAAAGATTATCCAGTATGATTCCTCCAGATGCAGACAGGATATGTTTTAATTTTTTTTTTAAATGTAACCCTGATGCAAACAAGCTCTGTAAAGGAAGAGAAGAGTTTTTTGTCTCAACTTCAAGAGGAGTCATGGCAGAATTTTGATGTCTAAGAGCTCTTTGGCAATTCAGCAAGAAACACTAACTCATTTAAGTAAGATTTGCCTGTTATAAATTGCAGCTGGTTGCCAGCTTTTGATTGGACCAGATAATCTCCAGAGGTCTTTTCCAACTATAATGCTTCTGTGATTCTGTGATTTTGTGACCTTCAGGTGTAAGTAATGTGAGATGTCAATAAACTGCATGTATCATTTGCTCTTTTGCCAGATAATGCTACAAGAGTAATTCATACTGTACCAGAATGGGAAACGTTTCCCAAGCCCTGCTGAGCAGTGGGATCTTCTTCTGGATAGGGTGATATTATTCACAAACACAGTTCCTGGAAGGCTCAGCAAAAATGCATGTAGAGGCCAACTGTTAACACACATTTTAAAACTTTATTATTCATTGGAGCATGAAAGATCTAAAAGGATGCAAATGGTCATCCCTGTAGATAAGAATTGATCAGAAAATTCACAACTGGAGAAACTGCTGGTGGGAAATTATTGTACAATGTCATTGAAACAAGTGAGTTTTGCTATAAATGAGCAAGAGAAGAAGTATTGGATTTTTGTGAGAGCTAAATTGCATTGCATGGTAGCTGTCAGCCTGTCAGTGAATGAGATTAAAGCAATTCCTATAGTATAGATCTGTCCAGAAACATAATCTAGGAGAAAATGCTTAGATGAAAACTATAAAAACTGCAGTTAGACTGTAAAATCTAATCAGCATTGATTGGTTGAAGGGTTAGGTTTTCTGCACTAATTTTTTTTTTATTCTTTTTTGGTTTAATAGGTCTTACAGTAGAATTTGAAAGGAGTAAAAACACAATCATCATTGATTTTTTTTCAATCTAGGGCTTGCAAATATTTACAGAATTATGATTCCTTTATTTTTTTATTTGTTTGTAATTATTTCCTTTCAAGAACTTCTTAAGTGTCAGTATGTATACCCACACTAAGCCTTTATAGTCTTCATAATACTAATATTGTCAAATTTCTGATTTAATTACATTTACAGGCCAACACTTTTGTCTTAAAATATTTCTTTTATAGAAAGATTAATCACAACATTGAAATTTGACATTAGTAAGGGATGGTATAGACATTGCTTTAACTGAATGATTTATACTCACCTGTGAAGTGGATTTTTTTCTGCAAAATAACGCTGAGGTTCTAAAAGGCTTTCAGCAGTAGGTAAACATTGCACTTTATGGATTTTAAAATTATTCTGAGTTTGTCTACTTTGTTATATTACACTATTGATCCTTTATACCAACATTTTATGTGGAAGCTGAAAATTCAGTATACAGAAATCAGGAATTATCCCAAATTAACAATGGAACTAATAGACAGTTTCCCATCAAAAGCCACTAACACAGACTTTTCATTGACTCCCAAGATTTCAAAGGTCAGGCTTTGGCAACCAAGCCAACCAAGTCGTGGGGCATGGGAATAAGCTAGTTGTCTTCACCATGGCTGTCACATGTTTAAACAAAAATAAATACATAAGTACTCTCTTGTCTTAGGAATGATAGCTGTACAGAGCTTTGTCCAAATCTATCAGTAGTCTGCTTTACTGAAGAAGGTATTTGCCAAAATGTCAACCCAGTAAGTGAGGATTCAAGGGAGTTCTTCTCTATGAGGAGAGGATCAACACTAAATTTTGATCTGGTGTCCATTTTACCAATTTAAAATCTGACATTTGATAATGTTGACAAATTCCTAAAAATAATTTTCATATTTAATTCAAATTGTTAATTCAATCTACCCACATAAAATGGGTGAAATGAAAGAATAATAATTATTAAGGTACCCTGTAACATTTTTTTCTGAAGTCCTTCAATTAATCCAGTTAAATATGTAACAGAAAATGATCACTGTATAGATTTTTTTAAGAATAAATGATGAGAAATCATCTCCTAGAAAATTGTTTTCTGCAAATATTATTACTTTTCTGTATGCATTTTCAATTTACTGTATTCCTGCTCTTTCAACATTGAACCACACATGGAGAGACAGAAAAAACATTAGGGAGTCTGAATTTTCATCCACACATTGTTATCAATATGGATTACTCATTAACTTGCAGTTCCAAAATTTAGGAGAAATTTGCTAATGAACTACTTAGGCCTGATATTTACATGAAAAAGTTAAAATTGAGAAGTTAAATTTATTTTAAAGTTTTAGAGATGGAGAGACACTTAAAAGTGTCATACACAGTAGTAAAGATGAGAAATTCTCAGAAACACTCTTTTTAATGTGGTTTTGTAGCTTTAGTTTACAAGCATTCACAAGAAGGTCTTACAACTGAGAAGAAATGCTCAAAGCCATTTATAGTCATCACAAAGCAGAAAAGAAGAGAACACTCATTCTTCATGAACCAGGTAACATGTCTTCTTCTACCTGAGGGCAGATTCTTCAACTAGAATAGTCAGACACTAACTAAACATTTATAATATGCCTGAGCACTAGCACCAGGAGATCAAAATTAATCTTCACCACAACTTGATAATTTTAAAGTATTTTTGTAAATCTTATTAACGAAAGACTTTTCCACTGCAGAGGAAAACAATGACTGCCAAATAATAATTATAGATGCCAAATACAGTAAAGTTGTCTATCCATTTTCCATTGTACCTCAACACTATCTTCCTTAGCAATTTATCAGAATAAATACCCTTCAATAGAAAAGCAGATACAGAGAGGAAAACAAAAACTTGATGGGATTAGACTGGGATCTTTTTCTATTTGTAACAACCAAAATAAAAACAAAGCTGCCAGAATTTTTGTGAGCTATTCTTCAGTACCAAAATACAGTGGAGGACTAAAGATAAGAAGACATTGAGCCCCTGAAGTGCCCAGCAGTAGTTACTGCGAGTTTCTCAGCTGAGTTCTGCCCATACATTGTTAGCACTTCCTATATTGCTAGGGTAGTGTCAGACCTCACAATGTTCTTTGTCCTGAATTCCATCACCAGGGAACTATTTTAAGAGCAGGCTATCTGCTGAAAGGCTCTAGGGAACAATGCAGTTCAGTTTTCTGGTTTAGGCAGAAATTTTTATCCGTTTCTCTCCATGTTTGTAAGACACATGCTTCAAACAGTCTGTCCCATAAAAGGAAAAAATCTTATGCTTCTCTGATTCTTTTAATTTCTGTGGTAGTCTTCAGATATCCATGGTTGGCAAATTACCTTTTGGATATTTGTCACTTGGAAGAGCTACATAAAGTTGTATGGTGCACATAAAAGTAACATATTGTATTCAGGAAACTGTAATATTTGGGAATTTATTCATATTCCATTTGGGTTTAGATCTAGATACAGATAGATAATTAATTATATTAAATAAAATCGTCTGCTGATTTAAGTTTTCCTTTACATAAAGCACAAAACACAGTGCTACTTATTAATTTTAATTTGGCAAATTTTCAGCAGCAATATGAAATAGGTAATATGAGGAAGAGGGCTGTACTACTTCTTTAACTTAACTGCATGGATTTAGAAATATTCTTTCATTGGCACTACTAGATTCAGAAAAAGTGGTGCAAAGTTCCTGCCACAGCAGATTAAGCAACAGCATTCTTAGTTGATGAGATAATATATCACAGAAATAATCACAGAATCTTTTTTTTTTTTTTTTATCATTATGACTCCATTGGTGAGTGCTGGGTACACTAGTTTGGGGGTTTATGTATTCCATTGGCTGATTAAACAAAATAAGTGATAACTGACCCATGATTAAAAAGTAATTAAAATGAAGAATATTAATTCTTCCTGTGAAAATTGAAGAAAAACTAACAGGTGAAGCAATAAGCAGCACTAATACATTTTTGACCCACAATAGGTCCTTGCATGCTTCTGATTATCATCATTAGATCCCTCCTTTAAAAGACAGTGCAGTGATATTAAGGAGCAAGTGGTCATGGATGACAAAAAGTATAGTTATTTTGAAAATGACATATAAAAAAGAATATATTCAAAAATTGACAATTGCTAGTCTAAATAGAAAAAAAAATAGTAAAGGAAACACCCATCAGAGATGAAAAATTTCTGAAGGAAAGAAAGAGCAAAGAATCATTCCACTAAAATTTGAAGACATCAGGGAAATGTGTGAGATATTAGCTTGTTAGGTACAAAGGCTGTAGAAAGGACAAAGAGTGGTAGGAAGAATGAAAATCTCTCTCAAGAAAGAAATTACTAATTCACCAACCAGACTGAACCCTGGTTGTTGGTATTCCTCAGAGTCCTATTCCTGGAAAAATAGTGTTTGCTGTTCACAATAATTTCTCTGTTAAAACTTAGTTCCACAGCTTTGCTTAAGCATTTTTCATCAGTTGTTTAACATCTCCCAGTCTCAGACACTTTTTATTTGAATAACTAGTCAACATGATCCCTACATTAGGTTAGAACCCTGAAAGCATTTTATGTACACAATAAAATACATATTTCAATGAAATGTGAAAGAAATTAAGATTGGAGAAACTAGAGGGAAAGATCTTTGACTTTGATTGTAATATCTTCTAAACAAGTACTTGCATTGGACTAACTTAAATTCTTGACTATTCCAAGAGCTGCTTTTATAACAATTTGATACTGCAGTAACATGGTGAGTCATGACAATTTGTGAGCCATATTGAAAGGTCAGACCTTGTTTTGTCAAAGTTCAGGAGTAAAAAATGCATATGTAGAAATGTGATATCTTTTAGGTACAGAGATGGTTCTTCACCAAGCTCATGGCTGCTCAAAATTCAAGCAGCTTGACAGTCTTAAGTCCCAATTACCAAAGGGAGCACATGTTTCCATCACAGTAATGACACTTCAGGCAGTATGGATCTTTTTACAAGGGTAATATCCATACTTCCTGAAACAGGGCTTTCTTGGGGATGCATCTGAAACCATGGAACCCTTGCTCCTGACAGCAAGTCAATCACAAAATATAAAGTACAACATGCTCTGTCTTCCCCACGATAACACAGATCAGTGTGAGCACTTTGCTTGTTCTCTCCTCCTTCTCCTCATCGTCTCCTGAATATCAGAAAAATGAAAAAGTAAGTAACATCTGGTATGAAAACATAAAAGAATAAGAATGTGTGCATGGAGAAGTGTTTTAATCTTCCATATATCTTGAAAAATTAAGAACACTAAAGGGGCATGTATGAAGGAGGAACAATACCTACAAATACTCTAAAATGTGCCCCTTTCAAGCATGATTTTTATGAGTTCATTAATGTCACTAATAGATTCTCCAAGAAATGAATTTTTCTTACTGTTATTAAATTCAGAATTGTAAGCCATTTGTTAAAGCATAAACAGAGAGTCAAGATAGCAGAAATAAAGCTGATAACCATCTTCATGTCCACACATGTGCTTTGTAGGGTGAAAACACAAAATATGGAGTGGATCTGCTAGACTTCTAGAAAAGCCACAGTGTAAGAGACATTCACAGTATGAACACAGTATCTAATGCTTATTTACTTTTCCTATAATGAGAAAGTTCCCAAACAGATGGTGTGACCAAGGCTCGGGAGACTTCAGTGAGATGTCTGAAAATTGATGGGGCTTTTTCTAGCTGGAAATAGAAAAACTAAACAAACAGAAATAAAACAACACTCTAACTTTAGTAGAATGGATCATATTCTTCAATTCCATCTTGCATGCCAGATGAAAATACAGAGCACCCCAAATAAACATAGCATGACTTCAATTTTTAAATAGAAGAGTCATAAAAAAAAGTTTATTGATTTTTTTCAGACATTTATAAAGTGAAAAAAAAATCAATATTCACACATATGCATGTACTGCATTTCTACTGTCTGTAATATCCTAGTATTTTCTAACCATGGGGAAAGCTGCAGCTTCATTTAAACATAAAAAAAAAAAAATAAAAAAAAAAAAATGAAAAAAAAAAAAAAAAAGTTGAAGTACAAGTAGAATTTCCCAAGATTTTTTTAGAACTTGTGGATGTGTTTTCTTGCTAGGAATTATTCTGGTTTTACTTTTGCAAAGACACAAAATCAAAATATACGAAGATTGTACTTTAACTGCTCTGGCACTCAACTCAAGCATAATCTTTTTCAGCATTCATAGTTCACATATTTAATATAACAATCCACCTGTGGCTTTTTCCATTTCTATGTTTAGGAATAGAGATATGCCCACAACTCCTTTTGAGTCCCCATATTTCAAAGTAATTTAAGGATCCCCTGAGTCACTTTCAGCAACACATGAATCCCACTTGTACTTGTAGGCTTAAGTAACTTATACATGTACACCTTTCAGTCCTGAGACTGCTCCTTCCTAAGCCATTTAGAGACAAAATGTGGTGCTGACATTTAAAAAAAAAATGAACTCTGTCTCAGTTATAAGGCTCTCACAGTGGTGTGACTGTACATAATTTTCACCCAACTGGAAATAAAACCTCATGGTTTCATAGCTGATGAAAACATAGGTGATGTCTCTGGTAGGACTGTTATCAACCCCTAATGTACACTTGTTTATCTGACTGTAGCTGCCTAGGGCTTCAGGGCAAGAAGTGGCTTTTCCCACTGGAAGAGGAGCTGAGTGATTTGAGAAAGGCCGACTATACTTTTAATTAGCCCTATTGATTCCTTACAGAAACAACTTTAAGGTTTGTTTTGGTTTGTTTTGTTACTGTTCAGAAGGGAGTAGAGCTAGTCCCTGGAGTCCAGCTAACCTGTGGCAGCTTGACCTAAAGACTTTAGTGCTTTATTAATAGTAGTTAACTTATCTAAAGAGTACACAGAGTTACAGAAGGTTTCTTGGAAAAATCTGAAAGACAAGACACAGGATGCAGAGACACATTGAGAGGAAAACCATAGCAGAGATAGGTATAGCAAAAGTCATCAGATGATTTATGAAGGGAAAAGGGCCTGATGAATCCCAGATTTTATGTAAAACAGAGAGAGAAATGACAAACCAAAGGCTGAATTAATTGATTTAGAGCTTCTCCACCTTCAGACAAATAACCACAAACCAAACTAAAAAAACCCACAACATAGCTTTTTTTTTTTTTTTTTTTTCCTTGTTTGTATTAGGGNGGGTTTTTTTTTTTTTTTTTTTTTTCACCCAACAGAAATACTCTGTCTGGTACCTATTACCTATTCTGTCACAGTAAGAGGCTGACAGGTGATTACTTTCATATCCAAGTCTTTTATCTCTGAAGAAAGCATATTTCAATATCCATGGCTGGCTATTAGCTGATTCATGGCTTATGTACACAGTCTTTCCACTGTTACAATTGAATCATTTTATTCAACAGAGCAGAATTACACCCTGATTTTATGAAAGGCTTCTTATTGCTTTTCACATTGGAAGGAAAGCAAAGTTGATTCCATAATTCTTTGCTTTACTTTTTGCTTTTCTTCCCTTCCCTTCCCTTCCCTTCCCTTCCCTTCCCTATCTGGGGAATGGATGTGAACTCCAAATCTTTCCCTCTTTTGACTTGATTGTTTCCAGCTTTTCTCAGCACCAGAAGATTTTCAAGAAGATGCAAACATCTTAGGAGGAGAAAGCAAAAATGCTCTAGTGGCAAAGTGTCTGTCTTCATCTTCTTACAATGGTTTAAAATCCTTTGCAAAACCCAATCTGAACATGTATTTAGTGACTCTAATTATCATATTATGTCAGCATATGTATATTTTTTAGTCTTTTTTATGGTAGGTTGTCTTTTTTTTAAATCCAGATTTTGGGTTTTGGAATGTAAGGTCTAAAATTGGTGGTGGGATTTCTCAGGGAGAGTTCATGCCTCTGTTACTGTCTCTCCATCTTTAGATTGTAGTAGAACACTTTTATCTCTAAAGGTGAAATATTCTATTGCCTGCACATTATTTTCACATAAATCTTGCATTTCTGCACTAATAAGATGATTGTCAAGAAAAGGGCAATTGCAAATAAGTGCAATATAGGTTATGCATTAACAATGTAGAACTTAACATTCTGTGTTTATGTATAAGACATTTTCAAACTCAGTTATCAGAGTTTAAGCACATATTTTGTCATTTCATCAAAAGATCTGAGATTCTGTAATGGATTGACCTTGACTGGATGCCAGGTGTCCACCAAGCTGCTCTATCAGCTTTCCTCCTTATCAAGACAGGATGGGAAATATGATAAAATGCTTGTGGGTTGAGAAAAGGACAGGGAAGTCACTCACCAATTTCTATCATGGGTAAAACAGACTTAGCTTGGGGATACCAATTTAATTTATTGCCAATCAAAAGTCAGAGTAGGTTAAAAACAAATAAAAACAGATCCTGCACACTTTTGCCCTACCCTTCCCTTCTTCCCAGGCTCAACTTCCCCCTAGCATGGGGTCCTTCCACAGGGTGCAGTCCTTCAGGCACAGATGGGATCCCTGTGGGATCACAAGCCCAACCAGCAAACCCACCCCAGTGTGGGTCCACCTCTCCATGGTGCCACAGGTCCTGCCACGAGCCTGCCTCCAGCACAGGCTTCCAGTGGGGACACAGCCTTCTCCAAGCACCCACCAAAACAACTTGAGTTGAAAGAAACACCTTGCTTTGTAGGTTAATGGCAGTGCCATGTTGTTATTTGGATGTACCATATTGTTATTTGGATAAACCATACTGCTGAAGTGTAAATAAGCCTTACCCTCCTTTACTGCAGCATGGTGCCTTTTACCTCTTTACTACCATCAAAAGTCATAAAATTGTGGTTAAAATTTTCCCAACAGAGCACTATATTGAAAGCCTTTCTTCACAGTTCCCCTCATTAGGGAACTAGGTAACACTATTATCTAGTTGATGAAAATAGGCAAGTTATGACATGGAGACAAATTTGCAAAGAAAGTAAACAGAGACCATATGGAATTTTCAACAGTGATGCTGTCTTGAAAAGAAGGAAGAAATCTACTTGAGACAAGCAATGTCACTCTTCCAGATTCTTCATATGAATGGTTATAGTTTCAAGGAACTGTCTATGCAGATATCAAGAGAATTGTCCTTGATTTTTTCAAAGTCAAAATTTGCTATCAGAAAATCTTGATAGAATAAAGCCCATGTATATTTGTATGCTTCTCTTCTTTGCTTAACTTTTATGATCTGAAAAAACCAGATCATTCAAAAGTAAAAATCCTGTGGGTGTTTTTTTTTGTTGGTGTTTTTTTGTTGTTGTTTTCTGTTCATTTGTCTGTTTTGTTTTTTGGTTGTTTTTTTTTTTAAGATGAAATTGAAGATGTTCGGTGCTAGTGGAATCACTGTTTTTGGGGATCTGAAAGGAAAAAGGCATTATGTCTCTAGGCCATAAAGGCCATTGAAGTCTGATAATCTGATTTATTAGGTCTCAGGCTACAAAGTCTGTTAATGTTTTATTTTTAGTGTTGATAGAGACAGTGGTTAAAATATAATTATGAGACTTCAAGGAAATTCTGCTGAAGTAATTGACACATAGGTGTACTTGATTCACACAGAAATTGTACAGATACAACACTAAACTTAAAATAAGCAGATACAGGTAGAACTTTGCTTTGCTCCACTGGAATATGACTCTTTTGGTGAAACTGAACAAGGTTATTGTGGTGTTCCATAAGCTCTACATTTTCTCAGATTTTGCTAAGAATCATTTGGACACTGCTTATAACTAATATACTTTTCCTTAATTCAATGTGTACCTTGCTCAGGGTAAAGCATGCTCTCTAAGACTGGCAGTTTATCTGGAGAGTATTCCTTCCTGAAAAATGAAAAGAGAGAAGATTTATTTAAAAATAGAATATTATTCTTAAACTGATTGCATCTATAAATATATGTAGCTTTGTTTTTTGAACTAAAATCACCTATTTTTTTTTTTTTTTGTAAATCAGAAGTTAAAAATGTTTTGCCCTTTCATGATAGTTCAAGTTGGATGCACATGTATATTGTGGGGGTTTGAACTACTGAAAAGAAGAACCTCTAAAGGTGAAAAACACCAACTTAAGCTTTAAATTGGCAACCTTGGTGTTGATTTCTGTCTGAGAAAAATGAAAATAAGAATATTTATTTTTCCAGGGTGGAATACCTTGCCAATGCCAGTCGTAATATGCATGTTAATTTATTGCCCATGAGTAATTCAGCGGTTCTTTGTATATGTGCTCTTTATGCCAAATTTCTTTGTTACTGGCAAAATAAATGACAGAAATAGATGTGATCTTTATAGTTTCTATTCATACTGTGTCAACAGATTAAAACTCCTATTGGGCTTTTAATGAGGAGAGAGCTTAGAAGAGACAGAGATTTTAAAGCTTATTTTCTGGTTTTGTATTAGTGTTTCTCATGCGTTAAAAAAAATAAGTGTTTTACTGTCATGCTTCTCAGTTGAAAAGTATCCCACGTAGTATTACCACTCAGGCCTTTTTAGACTAAGGAGCTTAGATCTTGTTTGTCCTCTCATTATCCCCCTGCAATTTCACATTTTATTTTTCATGGTTTTATTATCTCATGACAGCATTATTAGGGCATATCAATTCATAATATTATTCTTCTACTCATTATCTCTTTCTTAAGACACTGTTGCATATTGTGTCCTTTTTTCAGCATCAGATTTAAAGTACAACTACGTGCCTGAAAATAGTCTTCTAATATATTGTTTAGATGTGTATTTAAGTAGGTAAGACACCTAAAATCTGCTCACCTCATTTATATCAGGTCGTTAGTATGCTTCAGAAATAATTTCAATGTTATCTAATACAATAAAATATCACCAACTTTCAGAATGCACAGCAGCTAAACTGAGAGAGTTGGTGGAAAACAGTTGTATATTTGATATGAATATGATATTGTGTATCAATACATATAACATGAATATAAATATAGATAAGATTTTTTTGTTAAAACTAACAGTGGTAGTTTAGGTCAGTTAAAAAACTCTTCTTCAAAGCAAAATAAACTGGTTTAGATTTAGATGGTTTTATCCACTTCCATGAGTTTTTAACATTTTTAAATTAGTATTCTTAAAAATTCCTCAACAAAATTGTCTTCTGATAAACAGAATCACAGAATTTTTAGGATTGGAAGATGACCTCTGGAGATTATCTAGTACTCCCCTCCTGCCAAGTTACTGCCACCTAGGGCATTTAAGCATACACCAGCATTCATTCTTTATCAAGGAAAATATAGACTCTATTAAAAAATGAAAGTATACATGCGATCTCAATACAGTTCTTTTACAGTCTTCAAGTTACACTAAGATACACAGAAGCAATTCCCCTGCGAACAATTGTCAAACATTACATATTTTTGATCTAAAACACAGCCAAATATTAATAATTCTTCCCAGAAACAGGCATATATAAGTTTATAGGACTTTGAAGAGATTCTTTAATCTGAGATATGAAAAGAACATACAGGTATAAGGAAATGAATGATTAAAAGCAAGGATTCCAGAGCTAGTTAAATTGCTGCTTGGAATTCACCTGTGCCAAAAAGAAAATAAAAAGAAAAAAGGACAACAAATCCAAAAAGCAGCCAGAGAATCATTTCATGGCAGACACTAGTGAAAGGACTTTCCTGGGAGCCCCAAGGCAGATGGAGAAGGACAGCCAAGGTATCATCACATATGTTGTGCATTCTTACAACTTCTAAGACAACTGGATGAGCATTGCCATCAGATCTCATGGCACAAACCTTAAGCTGTCATTTCTGAGCATGTACTCTATGTGGAGACAAAGCTGGAAGTCTGCTCATATGAATTAAGAGCAGCCTCTATGGAAAGTCATATGAATCAGTGAACGTCCCCTGCTGAGCTGATGCTGTTGATGATGCTTATGGTCTAAATCACCATAAGTTTTAAGGTCTTCAGAATTAATCCCATAAGCCTTACTATTTTTATTTTTTTTTTTTACATTATGATTGGCAAACAATATTATTCTTAAAATACTAATATGGAGTATGTTCTATCATTTATATTTTGGTCTAGTGTATAATGAAAATTAAAGAAACTCTTTAATTTTGGTCACTAAAAAAGCAATACCCCTAATCCTCCTTTCTTGTTCCCAAAACTTTCTCATGCTAAATATTTTGTCAAAAGAATAAAATTGAAAAGTGAAAAAGGACGTCTCAAGGAAGAAAATATAGCTTCCAAATTCAAGAGGCACTGTAAAACTTGTGTTTTATGTTTCCCTCACATTCTTTTGGTCAGACTTACAGGCTCCCCAGGATGACAATTAATAACTTCCAAGTGATTACCTGGAAGGATCAAATCAGATAGCTGTTGTTTCTCTCTGGTTGCAGCTCCACCACCTTGGGGTGTCTTCATTCCATTAAGAATCTTAAGTGTGTAAATCACCCATAGTTCCCTATGACCTTTTCCAGTTGCCTTATTTAAAAATTCTCTGTTCTTTAATGCATCTTCATTCATACTTTCTGTGTGGCTTTTGTTGCTCTCCATATTTTTCTTGTTGACTCTTATCTTCATTCTCCAGCTTCTATATTTCAGTTGTGTTAATCCAGTTCTTTTACTTTGTTTCTTCTTTAGTTAGTCTTAATTTTTTTTTTTGCAACATTTTCGAAGTGTTAGTTGACCAATAAGGAAATGCAGTGTATTTGAGAGAAGAGAAAGAAAGACATATTTCAGTGCAAATGAGGAAAACAGAAAGATTATGGAAGGTTTTTTTTTTTCTGGAAAACTCAGCTTTCCTCTGTGGGTAGAGATGAATAAAGTTAGAAAGAAAACTTCAGAAAAAAAAATAAAGAGTAGATAGTCAAATTCCAATTGCCATTTTGCAGTTCACAGAAACACTATTAATTCAATAGCATAAGAAGTATTGTGATGATGTGTCTGAAAAGAAAAGAAAAACCCAAGGAATATGTTTCATGTTAAGAAAAATTTGAACATAATTCCTCAAAGTGGGATTCTATTTAATGGTGATGTGTCCTAATATTATCTACTTTGCAATGATTGGTTACACTGTTAAGACCAGCAACTGGACTCTTGTTCTTATTTTCAATGGAAGAAGCTAACAAGGTGATTGTGTTCCTTATAAGCAGAGAAAAGTGACCACAAGCAAGGCATTGTCAATCAGATTGCAGATGCCATTGTCTGTTTAATTATCCATCTCGTCTGAGAGGAAAGGAATATCAAGTTTTGGTGCATTAAAAAAATCCACCTACCAGAAATGATGAAATTTGGAAAGAGCAGTAGTGAGAAGCTGAAATGTTAATGGTTAATGGCTCAAACAGTTGGCTATTGGCAGAAGCAGCAGGTGCTTTGATGGCAGTGTGTGAGGTAACAGCCCAGGTGCACCTCTGGAGGCTGCAGTCTGGGGTTTGAGCCAGATGAGGGAACAGGCCTATAAAAAGTGGATCCTGTGGGGTGGGGTAGTCCCTTTTATTGTGCCAATGTCCTCCCTTACACAACTGGCTTAAGTGTGAAAACTCCCCAGGAAAGGGATCCAAAAACCTCTAAAATTTGTGTTTCATAGGCTTTTCCCCACCCCAATGGATCAAGAGAGCAACCATCACTTCAACCAAAGGACTCAAAATTGCAGCTATCAGGTCTTGTCTCTGGATCCATAGGTGGGGATATCTTTCTACTCTTAACCTTTCTTTCTCTTTCTTTCACAAATATTTTCTTAAGTGTTATTTTTATGTTTTTATATTGATATATTTCTACAGATAAAAAATAATGAGAGTAAAGGGATTTTTTTTGGCTGTTAATGAAAAATATTTTAAAATGGTTGCAGTAGAATTATATATATACTAAATCAAATGATACATTCAAATTTTCCCCTTTTTTTACTTAGTTTCTAGAGTAATTCTAACTGTCAATTCTTCAATTCGTTGTCAGCACAATCTCATTAAAAAAGAGCAACATTTTGCATCTCAGTTTGCCATCTTGTCTTATATAAGCCACAAAATAAGTAAGGAAAATTCTGGAATAATAATAATCAATGCTTCTGAAGAACAGAGCCTCTTTTAAAGTGTGAACCAAGCTGGAAATGAAGTGACTCATTTGTGTAGTTGCTTGTTTTGAGGGTGAGGAAGAGAGTTGTGTAGAGCACATAGAATAATTTTGCAATAAAAATGCCTGAATGGTCACTGTCATATTTTATCTGGGAAAAAATTCATTCTGCACCTCTCAGTAATACATGGGATTCTGTTTAGGTTTTATTATCCCCTACAAAGATGATTTCATGTTCTCCCATGACAGTTTGTTCCAGTACTTAAATGTCCAAACAGTCACAGAGGCTCTCTCCCTTGTTAATCACAGTGTATGTTCTTTAGTATAGCTTGAGTCTATAATTCCTTTTAATGATTTTGTATACTCATAAGGTCTCTTTAGATTTTTCAGTTTAGAAAATCCTTTTCTATTTGAATAAGACTTTTCTAAGTAGTTAGAAAATTACCTTTTCTCAGTGTGGGCCATTCTCTTATTCCTATTTCACATCTTTTGCCAATGAATTTCTCTGATTTCTTCATGTTCACACAGTAGCCTCATCCATATTAGCACTATGGTACAAGCTATACTGTAGAATTTATGCAGTTTTGCTCATAATTTCACATATTTTGCATGTATATGTAAATTGTATAAAACAGATTATTTTATTACATATCTACACTGTCTTTCTGATTTTATGTTTGGGAACTATTTTTTTTGTGTGTTTCAATAGAACAGTAATTTTGGGTATGCTTTCTTAATGTGAGGGTGACCAAGCACTGGAACAGGTTTCCCTGGGAGTTTGTGGACTCTCCCACTTTGAACACATTCAAAAGAAATCTGGAAATGTATCTGGGCAACTGGTTGTAAATGGTCCTTCTTGAGCAGAGGTATTGGACCAGGGAATTTTCAGAGGTCTCTTCTTATATCAACCATTAAGTTACTCTGTGATAAACCATTCATACCTGTTCTTAGGAGTAACTGCTCAGCTAGATTTAGAATCTAAATATAGGGATTACTTCTGCCTTTTTGTAGTGACTACACATGGCACATTAGGAATAATGATGACAGACTTGGTATTTGAAGTGTTTTGTCCAAACCACTTTGTCATTTTTGTCACTTTAAGGAACTGAACTTGTCACAGATTATTAGTTTGATTTGCTTCATTGCTTTATTCTTCTACCTCAAATGTCTGTTAACAGTCTGTACAACGATTTTAACTTACTGCTCATTAAGTTAATGTCTAACTGAATAAATTATTCCTGGATGAATATTAAACTATCCTTTGGATACCTGAATAACCAAGCATGTAAAATTAAGCTTAGTGCTTGCAGTGGGTGACTTGATTTAAGGCTTATCTGTGTATTTCTACTTTATAAGTGAACTCCATTTTTGTTTGAAACCTTTTATAAAGGTACAAAAAATACTGAACAGTGGCAACACTTTTTATGATTTGCTTGAAATAATAACCCACCTGTTAAAACAATAACCTCTATTATTTTCTGCATTACTTTGGCACGTAGCTTCAGATATCATCTAATACAGATTTAAAAAGAAAAGTAAGTTGTTAGAATGCTGACAGCCAAGAACTCAAAAGAGAAAATTCAACATAATTCCATGTATTTTTTGCATATATTTTCACAATAGTGATATATTTTTATGATCAATTCCACAGTAATATCATTCTATCATTTAAAGAGAAATTAATTTTTAGAACTTATGTTTATTCCCTTCATGTCCCTTTCATATATAAATTTGCTTTATATGAACAATCTCAAAATACAACATAACTGAGTCTGGGGTTTTGTGATGTTTGGCCTGGTTTCTTTTGTAACAACTGTTCCTCAAGTGCTTCAACATTAATGATGCTCTTATTCCTTTCCAGAACTCATCTTCAGAACACCCACATAAGGTGAAGAATTATTATTCATGTTTTCTATAACAGAAGAATTATATCAAAGCAAGTTTAAAGCTCAAATTGTTAAAAGTTCCTAATGATTTTGAACACAAAAGATCCATAGTAACATTATTCAGTACTTTGTGTTTAGAGCACAGCTTTCAGTGACCAACATCAAAGATAAGAATACAGTGCATATCTGCAAGTTATTCTGCAGGAATCTCAAATTAAATTTCAGCCATCTGTCAAAACCTTTTACACAAGTTGTCTTATATCACAGAGGAATACCACAGAAGATACACTGTTTTTCCAGAGTTATATGTTTGTGTAACACAATCCTTTCACACAGAGGCTCCAGTTTTCATAAGAAACTAAATGAAAATATCTCAATGGAAAACAATTTTTTTCTCAACCCAAATGTGCTGGGAAGATTGACCCTCCTAAGAGAAAAGAGGTATTCTCCTGAGTGATATGCTGAGTCTGAAAGGTGCTCTATATAATTTGGGGGCAACACAGAGGAACAGAGAGGGGAATGAAGCAGGAAAATTTCCTGCAATCTACTTATCTTAAACATATTTTTGATTGAAAATAACAGAGAAACTTTTAGATATGAGCACTGAATTTCTATGAAGTCCAAGGATTATTCCTCCCCTACTTTTTAAAATTTACCAAATGCCCATGCTATTAGCTAAAGAAAAAACTTATATGCAGAAAAATGTCAGACATTTCCATTTTGTATGAGTCTTCACTCATCTATAGCTCTTTTAGATGCCCACAGAATGGTGACAATTATGGTGTCTTCTTTAGAGATTTATTTCATGCTTCTCAGATCTACTCAGCCTTCATGGATTTTCTTTTCCTCGTACTCATGCTATCACAGGCATGCAATGAAATAACATGACATTGTTCAAAACATGATTTCTGTATGATCATTGCAATTGGTTTACCTCCCCTGACTGGAGCAGCTTGACATTTTTTATCATTTCCTGCTTGTTTCAGGCCAACCAGGTTAATAGCAGTGAGCTTTCATGCTTGGAGAGCTTTTCTTTGTCACAGCTCTCAAATCTGAAGAGCAAGTTGCTTACCACAGCTCTGCTAGTGAAACAGTTTTTTTCTGTCTCATCAGAAGGCAGCTGGTACCTATCTTCTTATTTAGTTTTGTCACTGATGAATTACGGCTATCTTAATTCTTGGGGTCTCAGCCCAATATTAAAAATCTGACATGGTGTGAAACTGTCCAGTCAATACTATTCTCATGTTCTTAATAATTTCTTAGCTCTGTGTCTTTTCTTACAACAGCTTTAAATTAAATTTGTGCTATAATTTGGCATTATAAATTCAATTAATTTGGAAAATATGCAGGACACATCAAATGCTTGTAAATCGGTGTTAAAATGCTGTTACTGACTTATAAAACACCAAATTATCTTCCCCATTGAAGAAAAGCTATTACTTGAACTCTCATGGTTTTAAAATTATTCTCATGACTGTCATTCCCTGACCTATAACTGTTACACAAAACCTCATTATATTCATGCAATCGACTTGTTCACTGGGTTTATGCTGCTTGAAGCTTGGTATAATCTCCGAAGTTATTTATCAGTGGTTAAAGCTCTATTGTTCCATCCATGTGAAAGCTGTTTTACAGAGAGTGTGGCACCTGTTCACTGTCATTAATGAAGCAAGAAGGAACACAGAGAGAGAGTAGGCAAAACAGTGTAATTTCTGAGCTGAGGGTGACCAAGCTGTAGGGGTGTCTACATGAAACCTTGCCTATTCTGTTATCCACTAGTATATTTTCTTGTGTGTTTGAATATCAGAGAAGAAGCCAGAAACTTTGTTAAGGTCAAAGGAGGAAAAACAAAGTGGTCTGGAATTAACTGTCATAGTACATTAATGATGTTTAGCTTTGATACATTGATCAGGTGTCAAGCCAATGGATGGAATAAACTTTTCAAGGACATTGACAAAACAGAATAGATAGAAGAGTCTTTGTTACTTGCATTTTTCATATCTTTTCAGCATTTTTTGCAGCAAACATTTCTTGTTTTATTTTGTTACAACTGTTTAAAAAAAGACATTGATTTTTTTTTTTTTTTAATCTGATGAGATAGAATGCTGTAGTTCATGAGAAGAAAAGTTAGGGAGTATTAAACTTAAACCGTGAGATGTATTTAAAAAAGTATTTTAGTATTTTACCAAAAATTACAACACAGGAAGAAATAAAGCTTCTTATAAGACAAAAAGTAAAGCTGTTGTTGAAATCCAATTTTTTACACAGTGGATAAAAACAAACATGCAAGCAAAAAAAGCTTTAGTTGGAAAAAAAACCCAACTTAAATATTTAGACTTTATTTTGCCTATGTGTTATGCACTAAGTTCAGGATAAATTGAAAGAAAAACAAAATTATTTATTTTTTTTTCCTTTAAAGAAAGTAGAGGAATTCATAATTTCATTTATTTGCATAATTCAAAATTCTTGCATTGCATTTGGGTTAAAAAAATTCCTTGAAAAATTTCAGTGATTATTTTAAGAGTGAAGAACCTCCCAAGCGGTGAATCCATCTGCTGCTCTCTAATGAAGCAGGGGACTAGTAAGATGTTTGTGGCACCAAAAATACAAGAATCTTTCAGGTTTATAAGTAAAACCAATTACAGCTATGGGAAAGTCGTCTGTCATTTATGTGGGAACCAAATAACTTTTAGTGCTGTTGTAATTGCTCTTTAAAAACAGCCTCTTTAAGATATTTTGTCTCTTGCTGAAGGACAAGAATGAAGTCTGAGTGATACTTTCTCTGAGATTCTTCCAAAGACTACAATGAGATTGATGAGACTTATTTCCTGAATCACCATTATACCATTTTGAGAATGGCTACAGGATTTACATTCCTTCATTTGTTAGTGGCCTCTCCAGTCTTCAAAAACTTTTGAAGATGATAGTTTGGGACCTTGTAAATACATTGGCCATACTTCTTGGAGTTAACCATGGGTGTCTTGCACGGGTTGAAATCTCTCCAGTAACCCCTGATTCAATTCTCATCCATGTCTGGTCATCTTTCTCCTTGAATTCTGCATCTGGTCACAGGTATCTGTAAGATCTTGTCTGCAAAAGTTCAGGCAAGGAAGACACTGTATACCTCAATCTAGTCTGCATCCACAGCCACTAAATCACCATCCTCACTGAGAAATGGGCTTCCATTTTTCTTAGATGTTTGAAATTATGCAATTGTAGAAGGTCTTCGTGTTGCCCACACTGTCACTTACCAGTTTAAATTCCAGCTGAATTTTGACTTTCCTCATACCATCTCTGCATGACCTGCTTTTAAATTCCTCTTTTATACAGCATCCCTGCTCCTACCACCTCTACAAAGCTTCTTGTGTTGTAACTGAATCATGACATTCCTGTCTAGGCAAAGCTGTGCAGGAGGAATGACCTACACTTACTGTTTTACAGACTGATATTTCCCAGATGTGAAATGCAATGAAGTCATACTATCTTAAAATCTTTTTCTCAGTGTCTTGCCTTTCTTTCTTCACTTTCAAGGACAATTAACTATATAACATGAATTAAATTCAAATTTCATGTCTTGGTTAACTGAAACTAAGAGAGTTATCATTGCCTGTTAAATTTTATAGCCCCTTTCTGTAGGAAATTACCCTAAATGAAATAGCAATTAAATGTATGATAAAATGTAGATCAAAGTAGATTTTATAATAGCACACTGAATAGATTTTTACCAACAGATTCTGCAGTCACTAAATGAAATAGAAACACAGGCTCACTGCAATACTTCTGGAAAGCTAAATCTGTATAGTTCTTGTTCTTCTAAAATAAGACAAAGAGCATCATCTACAGAAATTGCATTGCTCTAGTTGAAAGGTTGACAGACATAGAGACTAAATTTTCAAAGCAAATACTGTAATCCTATAAATTTAATGTACATGTCATTAAGGATACATTTCCTACTGCTGATACTCTGCAGTACACTACATCGTGCTGAAAGTCCATTTCATTGCAGTATTTTTAATTGTATGAAAGTATTAATTTACAGTATGCAAGTTAATGAAAATTTTTGAAAGATTAGTATAGTATGTTTTAAAATTTAAACACCCCATGCAGTTTTGTAGTACCAATGCAAAGATAAAATGTGCAAAGAAAATCAAAATATCAGCATGCCAAAGCAAATTTACTTACTGTATAGTTTGAGTGGAGCAGCTTTAACTGTTTGCCAACATTTGCTAGCAAGCTGGTGTTTCTGGAATATTGCTACCATGATGTATGGAAATCTCAAATACGTGCACCACCAAACATTATCATATGTTTTTGGATTCCAGGGTTGCTGTAGTATCCCAAATCCTGATTTATTTTTTCTTTCTATGTTTTGGGATAATTCTTGCTCCTGTGATACAAATAAAAGAGAAATGGAAAAAAAAAAAAAAAAAAAAAA
>VZRH01004766.1:1026264-1063219 GCA_013397555.1 Urocynchramus pylzowi | reverse complement strand
TCTTATGGAATAAAAAAAAAAGAAAAAGAAAAAAAAAAAAAAAAAAAAAAAAAGAGAAAGGAGAAATCAGTATAATTTTATGAAAAGAATGAAAGGACATTTATTTTATGGAAACCTACTTTTATTTTTATATACCCAGGGAATGTTTTCCAAATCAGGTCTTTCAATGGTATGGTAAATACATATCCACATGACCTCTTAGAATCATAGGATCATAGAGTCCAACTCCTGGCTCTGCACAGAGCTCCCCAAGAGTCACACATGTGCTTGAGAGCATTGTCCAAGCATTTCTTCAACTCTGCTAGGCTGAGTATCCCTGGGGAACTTCCCTGGGGAGCCTATTACAGTGNAATCAGTATAATTTTATGAAAAGAATGAAAGGACATTTATTTTATGGAAACCTACTTTTATTTTTATATACCCAGGGAATGTTTTCCAAATCAGGTCTTTCAATGGTATGGTAAATACATATCCACATGACCTCTTAGAATCATAGGATCATAGAGTCCAACTCCTGGCTCTGCACAGAGCTCCCCAAGAGTCACACATGTGCTTGAGAGCATTGTCCAAGCATTTCTTCAACTCTGCTAGGCTGAGTATCCCTGGGGAACTTCCCTGGGGAGCCTATTACAGTGCCCAACCACACTCTGGGTGAAAAAACTTGTCCTAATATGCAATCTAAACCTTCTCTGAGACGACTTCAGGCCATTCCTTTGGCTCCTGTCACTGGTCACCACAGAGATCAGTGTCTGCCCCTCCTCTTCCCCTCTCGAGGAAGTTTTAGACTACAGTGAGGTCTCTCCTCAGTCTCCTCCAGGTTGATTCCTACTGTGACAAATGTTACACTTTGTTATAACTTAAGAAGCACCTGGATACCAAAAAGCAGGGGCATGTCAAGCTGCATATTAATCAAATTGTAATACCTTAGTCACATAGGATCACCACAGAATTCAACTAAGATTAATATCTGATTCCTGCCTATGAAGAAAAAAAACTCCCCCTCCATTAAATAAATTATTTTCTCAACTATGTGACTTATTTTGAGAAAAAGGGTTGCTAAATTTACCCCAAGGAAGGCTTCATAAACATTAAAAGAAAAGACAAAATGCTATTTCCCCAACAGAGATCTCACTTGTTTTTTGAAGGGTAAACTGGAATGCCAAAAATAGAAGAAAACAAACTAGAGATTAAATTTGGTCTGGATTTTTTTAGTTGTCAATTTTTTAATGACAGAATTTACACTGTTACAGACTTAAGGGAATAATAGCAAAAGTAAAGTTGCAGACAACTGCCCCTGTAGCTGGGAATCTTATTTCTGTCTAAAAGAGGTAACTCATGTTCATTTCTAAATTACACCCAAATATTTTGCTTAAGAACAATACATTCACAACTGAAACAAGACAAAATTACTATAGGTAATCAGGGACCCCAAAGGCATTTAAACTGAATTTTAATACTCTAGGTATTAAAATTCAGTTTAAATGCCTTTGGGGTCCCTGATCTTCTGTTGTTTTTTTTTAATTTTTCACTCAAGAATTTCTGAAGTACTTTGCTGTGTAAATTAACCTTACTGCTGAGAGAAAATATGATAACATCTTTATTCAAGAGGGCAAAGGACTGAATAAAACAGAACTTGGACCTGGATACTATTGCTTAAGTTAAGTTAGGCAGTATAGCTGAAGAATTATTAGGGTCAGGAATGGGAATTAGAGCAGTATTTGTTCTACACTTCTAAATTGTATGACTGATATATGTATATATAGGTGGGATACCACCTTACTGTGTTGTAACCACTGACAGTGGTTTCCAAAACCATTGTATTCTTCATTTACAAGACTAGCTTTCACAGAACTGCTCAAAATTTAGGCATAACTTTGAATATTTGTTTACTAGTTTGATTCTGCCCAGATGTCATTGATAGTTGCCCATGGGGAAGTATACATGCATGGGTTTGGTTATGAACTTTTCACAAAATCATTTTGTGGGCTTCCTATGACATTTCTAGAACAGAAGAACTTTGTCTTAGCAAACACTGGATGAAGCAAATTCTGAATACGTTTGGAGTTTTTTCCTCCATTTTTAGTGGATACCCTATCATGAACTACAGAAATTTCTCTGCATCCACAGTTTGAGGGTTTATCTGTATTAAAGTTGTACATGATTTCTCTTCTATTCCTAAAAGTCCACAAAAGCTGTATGTATGCACAGCTGTATGTGCTTGATTCTAAAAGTTCAATGGAATATTTCCCAAGCATGGTATGAGGAAAGTGAAAATTTTAGAATGTACTTTGCTTTTTTGTTTTTCTAGTCTTTTTGTCTTAAAAATACTGCCTCCCCATGAAAATATTTCCTTAAAATAGAAATGCTAACACCTGACACCCTTTTTCTGTTTCAGAGTTTTGAGTAACACTCTTTCAGCATACCATTGTGTCCAGCACATTGTCCTTATTACATGAAAAAGAAAGACAATAATCTGCCTGTTATTTTGGCAGGAAAAAGGCTTCTGACAGGCTCAAAAATGCTCTTTACTCAGGAGAATACTACCTGCATGTCCCTGTCTCAAGTGGTTTAGTTAACTTACTGAAGCATCCAACTTCTGAACTGTTTGAATTTTCTTCATAACTAATGAGACCAGGTCAACCACTCTAAACAAAATGCTTGTGAACTTGTTCTGAGAGAAGGTGAAGCTCAGACAGAATTGGAAAACTTTATAGTCAAATATTCATATAAAATTGTGTTGCTGTTTTGAATTTCTTTTTCTTTCCATCTTCACTTTTGATCACTCTCTGTTTCAAAAATATTATGCTTTCATCAAAACCATTTTTTATGTTGTCATGAACATTTTCAACACATAAAACCACAGTTACACAAAATGACAGACAATTAGTTTTTAATCAACTTCAGTGGAAATGGAAATATAAAAAAATGCTTGTTTCTATTGATCATTATACTTCTTGCTAAGAAAATGTCAAAATAAAAGTAATACTTTGTGAAACACAGTTTTCTCATGCACACAAACTGTTAGTCAGGATTTTGAAAGGGTGTAACAAATTGATATAATACCAAGTGAGAAATGCAGTACTGGACAGACTACTCCAGGTGGGGTTTCACAAGGGCAGAATAGCATGGGGAAATCACCTTCCTTGACCTGCTGGCCACCTTTCTTGTGCTTCAGCCTATTATGTGGTTGATTTTCTCAATCTCACTGTCATTGCTAAGGATATTAAAGAGCATCAGTGCCAAGACAGAGCCCTGAGGGCCATCACTTGTCACCAACCTCCACCTAGACATAGAGCCATTGACCCCAGCTCTCTGGTTCCATCCATTCATTCATCTAATTCACTAGCCACTGAATAGTCCACCCTTCAGATCCATGTCTTTTTAATTTAGAAATAAGGATACTGTATAGGACCTTGTATAAGCCCTCACTGAAATTTAGCTAGATGACATGGGTCATCTTTTCTTGTCAACCAGTATTAAGGACTGTCACTCCATAACAGCAGGACAGCACATTGGGCAGGCATGGTTTGCCCTTAGTAAAGCTGTGTTGGAGGTCTTGGATCACCTCCTTGTCTTAAACGAGCCTGCAATGTCATTGCTTTCATGAGGACCTGCTCCACGACATTCCGGGCACAGAAGTGAGTCTTCTAGTTTGTAGCTCAGAGGATCTTCCTTCATCCCCTTTGTAAAAACAGGAATGTTATTTCCTTTTTCTCAGTCTCTAGGGACATTGCCTGACCACGGTGATCTTTCAAATATGATGGATAGTGAAAACAAAAATGGCCTGGAGACAAAATCAGCCATTTGCTTTGGAATGCATCACATTAGAGCCCTAGACTTGTGGCTATTCAGTTTCATGTTAATTTCTCTTTGCTTACAGTGAGAGGGACATCACTCCCCCAACACCCACCTGGAGGTTCAGAGACGTGAAAGATGAAATTACAAATTAAATTTGAGCTTTTATTCTGTAGGAAAGTTTATAGAATATGACCAAGGAACCAAAAAAAAAAAAAATGAAATGCAGAAAAACTCTAAAAATGAAGGGACAAAGTTAGGAAATTAATAATTGTTATTTGCTTTTAATAGTTTAATTTAAAGGTCAAATTCTACTTTGCTTCTTTGAGGAATGTAAGTCATGGCTGCATTTTCTTTCTTCTTCAAATGTATGCTGCATTGCATTGGCAAAAGTAAAGGGAATCTCGTTATCTTCTTATTTCAAGATTTAGTTAGCAATAAGCAATGGAGTCCAAGAGGGCACAAGGAATGTTCTAGAACTGGTGTAATTCACATGAGAATTGGCAAAAGAACAGTTGAACAATGGCTTTTGATAACCTTTTCTTTGTTTATCAATGCTTTAATTTCACAGTTTACATGACAGAAGTTTGTTGTAGAAATTTATAAACACTTAATTGTAGCTCCTCAATAATTTTTGGGGGGTTTTTTTTAATTTTTTTTGAAGAAGAAAACTGTTGCTTTTTTTTAAATAATTCTAGTGTAACCTTATTAAAAAAATACCATAACTGTCATAAAAAAATAAAAGTAACTAATAATATCTAAGTCTATTTAATTTTTTTCATTACCCTGAGAAGATAAATCTAATGCAGTGAAACCAATTTTTTTTTTTTTTTGCAATCGTGTTCAACAGGAAACTCATCTTTCTGTGAACTGCAGAGAACATCTTGAAAGTTTATATTTTGTATTATTTATATTTTTAATATACAAAATCCTGATTCTATTATACTCTCTTGTAGGTCTTAGTAGGTTTTTTTCTGAGATCTTAGTTTCAAATGAATTTTTCTTGTTATGTATCAACAGGTCTGTTTTAAGTGTTTAGGTAATTTAACAAATTCAAAGACTTGAAATTTTTTATTCTTTGCACACTTCACTCAGGCCTCATCTATTTGCAATAATAAATTATCAGTTTTGCTCTTTCTGCATTTGAAAACTAGTTTGGAACATGATTTTGGGGAAGCCAAATTCAACATTGAACTGATTTCGAAATATGATGTTGCATGATTTTATGAAGCAAATAAATAAACAAAGGCACTTTGTTAAAACTTCACAGAAAGTTTTCATTTTAGTGTGGTGAGCTTGTTAATGACTAAATACTTCTATGACAGACATAGGCATATTTCATAGAACAGGGAAAGAGAAGCTAAACTGATAGTATAGAAATCATCTACTTGAGCTTCTGTTCTCCAGGTGTCCCAATTATATTATTGATATTTTCTTGACAAGTTGACAAAATAAGATTTTTTTCACCAAAATTTACTGTACTGAGATCTATTCTGGGATGGGCTGGGGAAACTCCTAGTGGAAGTACAACAGTGTGTTTACTATATCTCTCCAACTTCTGCAATTATCTCAGAAATATAACAACATAACAGTTAGTAGGTTCTTCAAAACCTACTGATGCAACACAGCTGTGTTATACTGACTAAGTGCTGGATTGAGACAGAAATATTTTAACTAAATAAACTTTAACTGTACAAAGTACATTTTGGACTATGAAGTGACTTGCAAGGTACTTGATGGGCAGAAGGGTGAAGGTACAGGTCATTGCTCTGCCAAGTTCAGGTTATTCTTTAGTCCTCAAGTGTTGTAAAAGTTTATCTTAATCATCCTTATTTGTGATAATCCACTTTTTGACACTACTTTTATTGGTCCAAATACTATAGTGCCTTAGTATTTTGTCTGGGAAGTGGAGGGTATAGTATGTAGTAACCTATGCTGCCTTATTCAGATGACTGCAGAGCAAACAATCTTAACTGGGGACTCCCACATGCCCACTGAATGCCCTGAGTACCAGCTTGTTAGATGATTTAATGGGCATTCTGGGGCTTAGAGCTTTCTGACTCTAAGAAGAAGTGGCAGTCCATTACCTCACTGTAATAAAGTCCAGAAAAACGTGGAAATTTAGAATGTTGTCATAAGAATGCTAAACACTATCTGTATTGCAGTGTATATTTCATATACGTTATTTTTTTCATTATTGTGGTAGGCAAGAAATTGGTTCAAGAGATGCAAATTCACACACAGCTTTCAGACTAAGTATGAGGGCTCACATCAGCTTCGAGGAAATGACAAAGTTCTCACTTGTCAATGTGTGCAGTAACAGTGAAAAATCCATCTGGCACAAGGTAACTGTGAAGTTAGTAGAAAATGGATTTCATAGTTTCTATGAAAATTTGAAATTCTTCCGTGGTCCCTTCAGACTTTAAATAATTTTCAGTAGGGAATAATTAAAGGAACTGTATCAATATGACATATTTGCATATATGGTTGTAGTGGTTTGACCCTGGCTGGATACCTGGTGTCTAACAAAGCCACTGTGTCACTCCCTTCCTCAGCTGGACAAGGGAGAGAAAATATAACTAAAGGCTTCTGGGTTGAGATAAGGACAGGGAGAGATATCTCACCTGTTACTGTCATGGGCAAAATGCAGGGAAATCTGTTTAATTTATTGTGAACCAGATCAAAATAGGGGGATGAGAACTTAAGCAAAATTTTGAAAATACCTTCTTCCCACTGCTCTCTTCTTCCTGATTAAATTTTAGCCTACATTTCCTTTCCCTCCTCTCTCCCACTGGCTCAGGGGGATGGGGAATGGGGATTGCAGTTAGTTAATCACTTGTTTCTTCTCCTTCTTCCTCCTCAAAGGGAAGACTCCCCACATTCTCCCCCTGTTTCCTGTAGCAGATTCCTCCTACAGGAGACATCCTCCATGAATTTCTATAATTTGAAGTTCACGTTCTCCTTCACATGGTCTGAAGTTCCTCACAAAATGCTCCAAAGTGGGTGCCTTCCATAGGGTGCAGTCCTTCAGGAACAATCTGCTCCAGAGTGGGTCCCCTGAGTGGTCACAAATTCTGCCAGTAAACCTGCTCCAGTGGGGACCCTCTTCATGGATCCACAGGCCTGCCAGGAGCCTGCTCCAGCATGGGATTCCCACAGTGTCACTGCCTCCCCTGGACAGCCACCTTCTCCAGTGTGGAGTCCTCCACAGGCTCCAAGTGAACATCTGCTCTGTTGTTGGTGTTCATGGGCTGCAGGAAGACAGAGTGTCTCACCACAGTCTTCCCCACGGTCTGCAGGGGAACCTCTGCCCTGGTGTCTTGAGCACCTTCTGCTCTTCCTTCTTCACCAGCCTTGGTGTCTGCAGGGCTATACCTCACATATTCTCACTTCTCCCTTCAGCTGCAATTACACAGCAGTGTTTTCCTCTTCTTAAACCTCTTCTCTCAGAGGTGCCACCACTGTTGTTGGTGACCTTGGCCTTGGCCAGCAGTGGGTCCATTTTGGAGCTGCAGAAGTTTCTGGCAGTTTGTCATAAAGCCACCCCTGTAGACCCCACTACCAGAACCTTGCCATGAAAACACAACATAGCAGTCATCTGTAATAGTGCCAATGCTGCCAAACAACAGAATTTTACAATTTTTAGGTGTTTCTGATATTATTTTTAAATTTACATCAGACTCACATTTTTATCCTATCTGAAAATCCTTCCAGAGGTTGCTGGTTCAGCACCCTTACTGGAAACTATTTTTAATACAACTTGCCTTGTATGTCATCATCTAATTGTTTCATCACACCCACTTTCAGATTATTCCATCTCTCTTCAAAACTTTTAATTCCTGTGCCTTGAACATTAGTCATATTATTTTTACACTTGTATCACACATGTGACCCGACAGTTTGTCCTCGAGGATGAAAATTTGCATGCAGTAACAAGGGAAAGGCACCAAGATCTCTTTGCTCCAGGATTTCATGCATGGATGAAGTTTACTGATCTCTCATCTACTCTCAAGAACAGTAGAAAGTCTGTGGAACTTCTCTGTATTCAAATACTCAGTCCACCATATGGAGAGTCATTTAGAAAAGGGGAAGAAATATTGTAGAAGTGGGTGGTGAGTTCACTTTCACAACTAACAGTGTGGGCATCTTTGTCTTACCCCTATCCACAGCACATAATTTTCCGTGTGTCTCATTTGGTGCACCAGGGCACAGCCAATCAGTCCTCCTGTTGCTATTATCAATTATTTTTTAAGTGATTCTGTTCAATTTATTTTACTAATAAACTTTGAATCGATTTAATTAGTTTCCCATTGCTTCAAGGCGTTTAAGACATGTGTCTACCTTTAAGGAAATGATTAACTGCATTGCATTCAAAGTATGACTAATCACACTTTGAAAAGGTTTAAATACTTCTTTGAAGATAACCTTAATTTTTACACTACAATAACAACTGTAGGAGGAGGCTTGAGACATCTAATCATCAATCTTTTCTTTGTTTTATCAAAGGGAACAAGATTGTTCTTAGATCCTACATCTACACTGAATTCCTGTGACATGTAGCTGCTTAGGCTAGCATTTAATTCTTGATCCCTGTCACGTTCATATCAGTGTAGTTCTATAACCAGACAACCCATGGCTGACTGCAGTTTATCTTAAAATTCCTTTTCAAATGTTAGCACCACTACAGAGAAAAATTTCAGTTAAATTTACCAAAAAGCTAATACAATTCCATGCCTGCCAGTTAAGTACTTGTACCACATCAAACAGCATGCTACATTTCACATTTCAGAGCAAGAAAAAAGATGAAGTAATTTAGCCATGCACATAAAGACACAAAAAGGAAGCTGCACTGACAATACTGTAAGTATTGGAGGATAAGGATATTGCTTTCTGGCTGTGGTGACAGGCAAATACTGTGATTTAATTTTTGTTACAGCTATCCAAGAATTCTGGTAACAGTATCTGTTCCAGGTGAGTCGATTGGTGGAAGCAAAGTCCAATGGTGACATGGAAAGAATACGGAGTTGCTGCTTTCCACTGTAGGAAGAAAATTCATGTGGCCAAAACTCAAGTTGAAGCTGGCTGAGCTGTGGGGAAAAATAGAGTTTTTTCAAATGCAATAATGGTAATAAGCAGTGTAAAAATAACATTCAATCCATTGTAGGATGAGGATGGTCATCTCAAAAACAGAGACATGAACAAGGCAGAGGTATTTAACACATTTTTTGTCTGTCTTTCACAGCTAGATCCCTAAAAATCTATGGGGTCTGATGATATTCGTCCAAGGATCCTCAAAGTGCTGGATGATGTCAACACAAAATCTATTTTGATGATTTTTCATCAGTCTTGGTGCTGAAGAACAAAAGGTCCAGCTAACTGAAAGCTGGACAATGTTATCCTGATTTTCAAGAACAAGAAGGAAAACCCTGGAAACCACAGGCCTGTCACTGAAGTCTTACTTCAGTGCCTGGTAAATTTATGGAGAATATTATTCTGTGAAGTATTGAAAAACACCTGAAAGACAATGGAATCATTGGTCACAGCCAGCACAGCGGGGGGAAAGAAGAAGGAAGGAGTTGTGCACTGACTTCTCACACAGCAGAAAAAATTGTGACAATCCATTTATTGAAATATTCACGGTCTATTGTGAATACAATATCCTTAACTACATATAAGGTATTGGATATGTTGGGACTCCTGATTATATTAATTATTCCATAGAAAATAAATAAATAAACTTCAAAATCTGAATACACAATTTTGTACATTTTTTGAGTTCCCATGCTCTTTTACCCTTTTACTTCTAGTCACTTTGATTTCAGCAGAAACAGAATTGATACCTTGATAATTGGAGACCTTGGTCTTCCCACTCCCCATTTCTTTCATATGTGAATAACTAAAATAAGGTTACAACACCTCTGTCCTACCTCTTTCAAACTAAGTATTGAGATAGGATAGGTGGTGTTAGAAGGCATTAGTTTATGGTCCACAGACATTTACTCCTTAAATCTCAATTTTTTTTGTTTGTAAATTGGTCATTTTTTTTTCTGCAGAGGGAATCTGGCCCACAAAATCTTCCAGAGAGAAGTTAATAATCTAGTCACTTAACAGAAACTCAGGAAAAGCTGAGTGAGGTAAAAAGTCTGCCTGTGTTTATATAGAGCTAAAATATACACACAAGCACAAGCACTAATGCAGACAGTATAAATAACAGGTATGTTCTGATCTAAAGTGTCAGAATGACAACCTCTTTAAATTCTTTTAAATGCTTCATAGGAGCAGAACCTGCCCATTTAGATATTCAGTGGCATAAAAAGTGCTAGCTGTTGGACAGATGAATAAGATTCATGTTGACAGCTGCTTATAGCTCTTTTGGCTGCTATTTATAAAGTGGGGAGGTGGGGATACAAATCTGTCTATGTCAGCCTGGATGTTTTGATTTCACTATTGCAGGTGATAGCAGTAACCTATTACATGTGGTAGATGCTCTATAAATTAAGCATCGAGGGGTACATGCTCTGTTATTAGTGCAGACTGGTTGAAGCTGTTCTGAAGAACCTGGTACACAGCCATTAGTGTTTTCTGCTGTGGTTTTTGGTTAGATCCTGACAGTTACACTGGAACTGTCACGTTCCAGTCCATCTCCCATAGTTTCTTACATCAGTTTGGAAAGCGTTTGTCAAAAAATACATCTGAAATATGTTAATTTCTTGTAGCCTCTTGCTTTCAGTATTTGCTGAAAACATCCTGATAGAACTTTGTTTTTAGAAAAGTAAAATTCAGTGATGAAAATTGTCTAGTACTCTTAGTATTGTATTCTTCTTATATATGTATTCTTAGTACAAAGAACTTTTTCCCAAAGTAGTATTTACTGAATATTTGCTATCTTGTATTTACCAATGTCTTTCTTTCTCTTATCTGTTTTTAAAATATAAATAATTTCTGAAAATAACTGTAGGTGAATATTCTACACCAAGACATTTTCACTGACACCCAGAATAAATTTCTATTATTACTATTCCTATTATAATTATTACTGCTACTATTTTACTCTTCGAAATTATGTTTTGTTTTACCATAAATAGCTCCCCCTCCCACATATTTGCAACCTTCTGACATTGCTAACCCTAGTGAACATAGAGAATACAGCACAGAGAGCATCTGTTTTCACTAACAAATTGGGTAAGTTGCAACAGGCATATTTTCCACTTGTGCAGGATGAAATACCTTTCTTTTCCTGTGCTCATAGATGTATAAAATCTGAATGTACCAACTACAAATACTGTCAATATACAGGGCTGCCATGAGTTCAGAAACTGTTATTGGAAAACATCTGTATTTCTAAATGGGAAATAGCCATTAAATTCTGTTCTTTGTCAGGCATGTGCAAACACTTCAATTTTTTTTTTCGCATTTTCTTTTTCTCTTACTCTATTTTGGTATTTTGCACAATGTCCATAACCAGAGGATATAAGTGCTTTGAGTTTTGATATCTAACCACTATTCACCAAAGGTGAGAATGGACTTCCTACTTGAATAATTTTCTTCACCAAGTCCTCATGTGGACCTCAATTTCATATTGGGTAGTGGTGTACTGAAGCAGTGAAATAAAAGCTCATGTACAAATAAGAGGACTCGTTTGCCTAAACAAACAAAACTAAGAGTAGTCTGGGAAAAAAAGCAATAAATGTGTAATCACAACAAGAGATAGGCCAACCATGCTTTATGAAGTCCTTGAGATTTGCCCTGAATCTAAGCTGAGTGAAGGCATTCCTACAATGCTTTCATCTAAATAATCTACCTGAAGTCATTTGTACTGGCTTTCCACAGAGAAATTTCCTGTTCAGTGTAGTCAGTGCTCAGTGTTAGAATTTGGCAGAAACCTGTCTTGCTCAGCAATATTTGTTAGCAATGTGAAATTCTAAAATGAGTGAGGGAAACAATTATGTGTAATTTCATGCAAATGTGAGCATTTGGAAAGGAGAAATCCTCCTCAAAATTAGAAAAAAAAAACCAGGGTGTTGATTTGGGTTTGGTTTTTTAAAATATTGTTCAAGTGTCTTTGCAGTGCAGGTTAGAAAACTGGTCCTACAGGCATACTTGGTTTATCAGTAATTGCCCTCAATAGTCAGCCTGGAACTGGTTAAAAGACCTCAGTACATGGAGCTGCCTGACACTGCCTTCACTCTGGTATAGTGCCAAGTTAATGCATTTATACTGCTTTTGAGACTCAGATTGCACAGTGCTATCTGGGCTCATTAAGCCATCTGATAAGCTCCTTGCTCTTGATTCCTCCATTTCACAGGGTAATCAAAGCTTTGAAACCAAGAGGTCAATTTGCACAGAAAATGGTGTTTGAGTGGCCACGAGGAACACAGACTTGTACTATCCCTTTTCTAAGTAAAAACTGTATAGTAATTATATTTTTTAATGCTAAAGGTAAAGCTTCAGTTGTGTGCAAACAGATTCTAGGCTGACAGGGTAACACACACAGCCACAGGCAGGTGCCTTCACATATTACATGACCCTTTATTGCTTGGCTGCCACATTTCCAGACACCAGACATTGTGGGTGCCAGCAGCCATGGACCACCCAGCTGGTGACCTGGGAGGGATGCCCTGGTGTCATGGGGCAGCTGTCACCAACATCTCATGCATCTCTATGGCAAACTTCAGGATTCCAGGGAAGGCCATGCAGGCACCTCCATGTCAGGCCTGCTGTCTCTACATTATAAGACACCCATGGTAGTACAAAACAAAAAATCTTGCAAATGCTCAATGCTTAATCCTAGTACTTCCAGTTGTTTCATTCCTCCCAACATGAATACTGCCCTGAAGGAGTCCACACAATGCATGGGCACATTCTTACCTCGGTTTTGTGTTGCTTTGGGCCCACAAGATTAGAACTACATGACTTAGAGTAAACATGGGAGAAACCATGGTAATGATTTCAATTGTCTGTGTAGAAATTTTAAGTTCGTTAGCTAGTTATTCATGGTCCCTTTCTAGCAATCAGTGAACACCCATTCACTGAGTATTTTTAATCCAATTCTACAAGTTGTCTAAATTATAAGACTTTTCGTTTGACTCCAGATAGAGTTCTGCTTGGATCAAATCCCAACAGTTAGCTGGTAATTAGGACAGTAGAAATAAGTGATTTAAACTTTACTCTTGTACATTTTTTGATGGGAGCAATTAAAATGGTTACTCTCCACATTTTGGAATTTCAGAATAAAGGAAGATATAATTTAGAATAATAAAAAAACTATTTTGTGAACATTTCAATTTGATTTCATGACAAGAACAAGGCAATTAATTAAATCTGAAGAGTTGCTGAAGACAAGTTAAAATCTATAAGCAATAAGTTAAATAAAATCCAGCGACACGGAGTTTGTTTACCGACGATTTTAATCCTATGGGGAGAGAAGAATAAATAAGATTTCATGTAATTTCTTTGAAAGTATGCCAATTACATACAGTGGCTCTTCCCCCTCATCCTCTGTCAAACTGCACATTTTTTTAAAATTGTTATTGTTGTATAGGTTTATAGAATAATTTAGACTGGAAAAGAGTTTCTGGGATCATATGGCCAAAACACTTCTGCTGAGGCAGGCAGAGCCTGGCCTGTATTGCTACATGGGGTTATTCAACCTCTGGTGCAGAACTTCACTTTTTTCTCCACTAAGCATCACCTAATTTTTCAAGCCTGTTGAGATTGATTAGAACTGCTTGGTTTTCTGGGTTTGTTTTGTTTTCCCAGCTACATTAAATCTTTATCCAACACTCCTCATTTCTGAGAAGTCATGAAAGTCAAAGCCCTTACTTTAATATCAGCCATGCAAACTTATGTTGACCTGAAATACGATCATCTACCATTGACAGAAGCAATATCTTTTTTCTCTATAAAATATGTTGAAAACCACAGCTATTAAAAATTTCTGTTAAAGGAAAAAGATGGCTTTTAATAATTTCTTGGTATAAATCAATGTTTCTTGAGTATTTTTGAATTGGGAAGGTTTTTAAATTTTCTTATGGTCTGTGAAGCACCTTGTTACTTACCATCTCTAAAGAAAAGGTGATGTTAACTTTCTTAGCGTTAATAAAAGATCACAGTGGTAAAAATATTGTAACTAGACAGACATTATTAGAAGCCTTTTCAATGAGCAATATCAATACTGAATCCACAAATGTTTGGACTTGCATCTTTTGCACAAATTTATAATAAAGTTCATGATTTTTGAGTAGGTTTTCAGCTGGACATGAAATATATATCTAGCAATTCTTGAGCTCCAGCTAGTAGCTATATTTTAGCAAAGTGTTAGTTGCTAAGAATATAGAAATGTGGCTTTAGAGCTAGTTTTGCAATTGCCTTGGGTTTGTGCAGATCCAAGAACATGAATATGATTAATATCTACACGGTCTTTTTATTGTAAATATATGACTGAATTTTACCAATACTGCAGACTACCACAATGAACAATAAATAAACTCCTAAACTCATAGATGGTGGCTGAGTTGCAGGGGAAGGTATTTTAATTAGCATGCTTTATTTGCTCAGTGACAGCATGATATTAACCAAATCTGCGTGAAAGTTTTTTGTAGAGTTTTCCTGTTTGCTAATTTTTGACATAAGGACTGACAGTTTAATAATGTCTGTCTAAATAAATGCATCTTTGAATAACACTTTGGAAAAATAGAAGGGTTATGTTTCCTAGATGTACATCACAATTTTCTTAATAGCATTCTAATAGGCCTGGAAATGTCAATTATCGTGTAGATGTTCTTTTGTCATAATAGCTACTTGTATTATCATTTGTTGCATTGTGATTGATTAGGCTTGAGAGACTGTCTTTTATTAGAAAAAAGGAATGTTTACAACTCCTTGTCATTCACTTGTCTTTAGTTATAAGTCTTTTTTTCAGTTCTGACTTGGAGATATCACTTCAGGAAAAATAATTGTTCTCGCTCTCATTATTCAGTATACTCCAAGAATAATAAATATTACCTATGCCGATAGCTCATGCCTTTGGTATATAATTAATCCAATTTATTTTAAAAAATAAACTTCTGCCAGGAACTCATAGTTATTATTTCATTATTCACACAATGAAAATTATATCAACTCAGTAGAAATCTGTCAAACTATGCAGAAACAGAAAGCAAAACATGTTCTGCCTTAAAAACATTAAGGTCTGTCTCTTTTTTACCTGTGAACACTATTGGACATATGAAAACAACTTATAAATTAGCTCTGTGGAATGAACTGGGGAGTTCAAGCCTTCCAGAGATACTTCCTCAGCAAAGACAATGTTTAATAAATAACTGTGGATTTGTTACAAATCTCTATATTTCTATCTATCTATCTATCTATCTATCTATCTATCTATCTATCTATCTATCTAACTATCTATCTATCTATCTATCTAGGTTTCCCTGGAGTTTTACTTTGAGCTCTTAATTTTAAGGAGAAATAAATGTATTGTGTCAGGACGTCTACCTCCTCCTCCTTCTCTCTACAAAAGACAGCTGTGCATAAAGAGATAACCCAGGCTGAAAGGTCCAGCAAGAGAATTATCTCTGGCACCAAAAGGGCTCAGACCTCAGGTAAGAATCAACATCTTAGTCTGGAGAGCAAATGTGGGAAGAGATGAAGGAAATACTCTTGACGAAGAGACGCTGTTTTACAGACTATAGAAGACACACAAGTTATCACAGAGGCCTTCTACACACACAACCTGAAAGTGTGGGAGACCTCTCCCCAGAATCTGGATGCAGGTTCCATGGTTACTTCCCTGGGGATTGAGGGAGAGGATCTCAATGTGTGCTCCATCAACAACTGGATGGTAAGATACATTGAACTCTAACTTTTATTATTTCTTCGTTAGCTGTACCATTAACAGGTACCTTTAACCTCACGCTGTATTTATATACTAGTATCTTCTCTTTTTGTCTTTATTCCTGTGTAGTATTTGTTTTAAGCCTTATGTCTTAGTTAGTTTTCTGTCTATTGGATAAACAATTCATCCTATAATAGACCAAATCAGCCATTATTAAAGAACTTCTGAATGAGAGTGGGTTTTGGGGTGCTGGTTGCCTCAATAAAGCTACTGCCTACTGCCAGAGACCTGGGCAAAAGGCAAGGACTTATCTAGACCCCTACATCCATTTGTAGCATGTATAAACACTTTTTTTCCTTTTTTTTTTTTTTTCAGATTCAGTCCCAACATTCTGGTCTGTTTACATTTCCCCTCCAGTCTTTTCTAGAAATCCCATATGTGAGTGCATAGAAATTGCATTTACCCCCACCCCAAATTCTCCCCCTACCACTCCACAAATTAAATAAATCAAGGAACAGTTTTTTTCAGCAGCAAGCATTGTGTGTTTACCTTAATGGTACCTGGGATTCTGGCATGGCACAGGTGAGGGAGAACATGCAGGTGCTGCTGTTTATCAAGCTGGTAGACAGGATGAGGAACTGCAGTGGCAGGGGTGAGAAGGTTAAAGACAGTAAGAAAACAGTGTGGCTTGATGTTTTCCTGGTGCTTTCTTTTGTCTTGGCACAGATGTAACCTGGGTTATTGTGGCATGTGTAAAAAAACATATCCTCCCAAAGTGTAACATTTTTGGGGTGTATCTGCTGACCTTACCTATACTAAGAAAAACGATTTAAATATTGGTCAGACTCTATAGGAAAACAAACAAACAAACAAACAAACAAACAAAAACCACCAGGAATGTTTTTTTATATCAGAAATTTTAAGGAAGTTTTGATTCCTGTTTTTTTCCAAGGATGGGTCACAAAATTATTTCCTCATGTTTTATAGAGACAACCTCACTGCAAAAGGATTTTGGAGGCTACATTCTTACTGTCTCATCAAGAGAGCATTATGGGCACTTTGGGCGTTATGGATAACTTTGCCAAATCTTCCCAAAGGAATATAAATTTTATTGAGTGTAAATCATTATTATTCAATGTTACATTGTCTGCATTACTAGCTGGCTATAGTGTCTTTCCCTCACTAAAGGAACATTATTAAATACAAATAAAAGACTCAAATCCCCCCCCCCAAAAAAAAAAAAAAAAAAAAAAAAAAAAAAAAAAAAAAAGGAAAGAAAAGAAAAGAAAAAGGAGCTTGCTTTAGGGCTTGCTACAAACTCTACAGATTTAGCAGATCTTTCTTTATGTTGACCAGACAACATCATTTTGGGTATAGCCTCTTATTGGGATGGACTGTCTGGACAGAAGGCCTGAAATACTTTGTGTTCAGCCTGTCTTGTGAGACAGAGGTGTTACTGTGCTGTAAGGCTGATGGAAGAAGGGCTTCTGCAGCTAAAACAAAGCAATGTTTTTTTCCTGCCTACATTCAAATCTCAAAACAAAAGGAGAAAAACATATAAAGCAAAAACGATTCATATTTCTAAATTTGAAGTATTAAATATTAATGTGTTCATCTGCTCATCTGCTCCAAACAAAAAGCAGTGCCTGACTAAAAAATAACAGCAAAAAGCCCTCAGTGTCTGAGCATGTGATAAACAGTAGTCAATAATAAGAAAATGGCTGCAGTAAAACTAAATGAAATGATAATGAGATTTCACCTTTAATATTGGTTTGAGGACCAATTGTTCTTTATTAAGAAAATCATTGCCACACCACAGATGAGTAAATAGAGGTTAGACAGAAATTGACAAAACACTTGTATGAAAATGGAGACAAAAGATTAGGGTCACTTAGCCTAGGAAATAGGTGCATAAAAAAGAAAATTATTCAAAAATATGTGAAGCTGCTTAGGGCAGACTTTGCTTGCTCTCATTTATTATAATACAAGAGTAATGGGACCACATGGTAGACCTGAAAAGCAAAGAAGAGGAAATTAATAAAAAATACTTTTCAAAAATATGTGGAATTCATTGCCAGAGAAAGGGATCAGAACAAAGAAATGAGACTGGATATATGGAGAAATAATAGGGTGCTGTCTACTGAGTTAATTGCAATACAGCTAGCACTAATTGATGGGGATTTCTAAATTTTCTTATTTAAATCTCCTGTCTCCTGTTAATTTTCAGGCTTAAATCTCCTGCTTAACTCTGGATTGAAACTAGAAGCAGGGACAGACTACCTCATGCTGTCTACTATAGCTTCTTGGACTTCCTCTAAAGCATCTTTAGCTAGCCCTCATTGGTACAAGAAATTAGATCTGAATTTGAAATCTGATTAATTTTTCTGGTCTTGTAATCCTGCCTTATGTTTTTCTAGTCTCTGCTAAGGTATTTAAAATTATCTGAGGATCTGTCTCTCAGAAGGAAAAAGTTAAGGAACAAAAGACTAAACAGCCCATGCACAAACTTTCCAAATATGATTGATTCTTTTATTAGTCAACTAAAAGTCTTATGAGTTTGCTTTTCATTGCAGAAAAAAAGATGGAATTTGAAGATTCTATTCTATAAAACCCTCTGAAGAGCATCAATGTTCTGTGCAATAATCTATAACTGTATTTTCATTGTAGATATCTTTTATTTTATAATAGCATTTTATATTCTCTTGAGTCATGAATCAAGCACCATAGGCAAGATTCATCTGCTGAAGATGAAAAGAAGCAGACAACATCCCCCTGGAGTCCCTAGTTGATATTCTGCTTCAAACATAGAAATTGAATAGTTAACTTTCCAGAATGAAAACTTATTTAGCACTATTATGAACAATTATTCTCTCTTTTAAAGTAAAACTGTCAAACCAGTTTTTGAGAGTTCTTGTGGGATGCAGTTTTATATACGTGCGTGTATGTGTGTGTATTTTGAATTGTTTTTTGTCTAGGAACAGGACATTTTCAGTGAAGTATTTATGCTGTTTTAAGTAAAGATAGTTTTACTTTCTCCTCGTTGTTTCATTAAATGCAGTTTAGATTAATTTATTCAAAACGAGAGTCTTCACAAATCACTATCAGATGAAGCATCAGTCAGATTTATTATAATTTCTAACTCTTGGTCAAAGAAATTAATGCTTCTGCTAATAGTTCAACGAACAGGCCTATCACCCCACAAGCACAGTTATTGGAGGTGCCTTGGGACTTCCAGTTCTCAAACCAGCTGGAAAAAGGGCTATCATACAGAAAATAGTCTGAGACTCTGGGAGAAGATAGATCGAGTGTACTGTGTCTTTGTGCTCCCCTAGCAGCTGCTCACGGAGTGCTAACGCAATCTCGGAGGAGCCTGCCTGCCATTTCACTGCTAGGGCGACTGCAGCTATCGCAGCTGCTTCATGTGAGAGAAACACAGAGGAAGAGGAGGGTGCAAAGTAAGTTAACCCTTCAGTGATACACATGGGAAAAGGGTAAAAGCAGACATAGAAAATGCAGAAGCAGAAAAATACAGAAGGCCTATGACTGGACTAGTTGCTGTAGGAAAGGAGTTTCTCTAAAAATATGTGTACTAAATGATGATGTGTGAAGCATGGCATGTTTTCAGTTTTTATTTATTCAGAGATACAAATTTTTCTGGATGTTTATTTACATGGGGGCTAGCAAGCCATGTTTCAGTGTGACAAGAAACCACCACAACCTGAAGAATTCATTTCAGTATTTCTGAATTACTCAGGTATAGAATAAAAATCAATCTGGGAAAAAAAAAATTAAATTTGCAAGCTTAAAAGATGCTTTTGAATTTATATCTTTTTCTGTAGAAATTATAATTGTCTATCCTATATACTGTGTATTTCAAAAGAACAGGACCTCAGTCAAGTGCTTAATTAACGGATTTATTTCTATGGTAAACAAGATTTCAAAGTCTGTCATTATCTACTGTGGAGAGATCTTCAGATTAAAAAATTGAAAAAAAACCCCACTCTTATAAATAATTCCATGTAGTTTGAAGAGCTCTCTGTTTGATTCGTAATAATGACCTTGCTGGAACAAAAAGCTTGGACTACAGTCTGTAACATGTTTTGTTCTCCAGCCAGGACTGGAATGTAAGGTATCAAAAATCAATTAGTAGAAAAAGTTGCTTGCATTTTCTAGGCAGAGATTGTGTCATTTACACATTTCAACATTTCAACATTTTGTGGGAAATCTTAGTTTTGGAAGGGTCTAACCATACTTCCCCTGCCCCAAGTTAATTCTAAAATGTCATATCAAAAATATATCATGGTGATGCTTCTGAAGGCCAGTAATCATTTGAAGAGTTTGCTTCACAGCACTGCTGTTCATCTGCTGTAGAAATAAACCTCAGTACATGCCATCTGCAAAACTCTTCTCATTATTGCAGTGTGCTGACCATAATTGTTTGCTTTTCCATCAAAGGAATGGTGTTGCCACTATCACTTTAAGAGCATCAAACCTATTGTAAGTGCCTGTCAAGGAGTAACAAATAAGCAGAAATCCCAAATCAAGATAATTCATTCAGCAGAGAAGTTTAGGTAAAAGACTGGGCAGGGAAATTCTGAATTGAGCATAATTTTGAAGTATCCCTTTCCTTCTACATTTCACCTGTGGGATCCTTTGCATTTGACTTTTTCTAATTGACTTTTTCTTCTCCCTGCCCATAGTAGCTGACATTCGTTATCTGTAATCCAGAATCAATGCTGAAACACTTGTTTCTTCATGCTCAGGCATGCTGGAGAGATTTCAGCTGAAGATTTACATAAATCTCTTGGAAATACTCAAAAGCAGTGACTACCCTGTAATTGTTGATCAGCCAATTTTGATGAAGAGATATTACTAAAATTTCATGCTCCGTTACCATGATACACTGGGAATTAAAAAAAAAAAAAAGGAAGAAATTTATATGCATTTTTTTTATTAATTCTTTTTACCACCTAATAATTTAAAGGAAATAGAACAGCTTGATCATAGTATTCATAGTATTATAGTATATCATATTGTATTAACAATTGCTGGTTCTCTTAAATAGGTAGAAAATGCTTTTGACAGATGGTGCAAACCTCTTTCCCCCCAAAATAAAACCTATTACTGAAAGAAAAAATATTTAAAGGTCATTTTGTTACCACTCTCTCTTGTGCACCAGATGTCACAGTATAAGCAAAGTTACTGTTCCTTTTCTCTAGGACGTGGAAGAGACATTTTAAGGTCATGGTAGCAAAAACCAGCAGGTAGACATGATCACAGCTGTACATCAGGCTGGAGAAGTTTTGCTTTTCCATCCCAGTGATCCCCAGTGAATAGCCCTTCATTAAGGACAGTTAGGATTTTCCTGTGAAACAATTGCTTTGAGATCAACGAGTAGAAGTTGGACCAGACCCTACAAGCATGGGTGGCTGCAGTTAAGGAGTAGGTAATTTCTGGACCCAGAAGATCTAAAGCCACACATTTCCACTTCAATGCAAGCAACTGAATTGAAAATCTGATCTAAGATACTCAGAGCAAGTCAGTGGAAAAAAAAAAAAAGGTATTACCATATGTATTGTTATTATATTTATTTTAATTACAGAATGTATGCAACATGTGTGTTGCAAAATAAAAGCCCACAAGAGTCTAGATGCTTCAAATCAATCAAGAGTTTTCAAAATAGTGCAGCTGGATTCTTGGCTCATGTAAATTATTGTCTCTTCACTGAAGTCAATAGCTTTATGCTTACTTAAACCTGTTGGGGATTTGGTCCTATGCCAGATTAATACAAACCACTTAAAGGATTAATTTTGGTTTAAAAGTGTCAAATATAATTTTTGGTTCAAGAAGATAGTCATGAGTCTGACAGGTTTTGACAATAAAAGTTAATTACAAGCAACACATGATGAAACAGAAGCATGAACATCTGATTTCTGCAGACTCTAGAGGCTGTGCAGTTGTAAATGAAGCACAGTGAGAAATCACTCAGCCAAAATGCATAAGAGAATATCTCAATTATGAAACTAACAACAAAATCATGTCTATACAGTTTAGTTATCAAAACAAATTAAGAGATTTAACTAAAGCACAACTGACTACTGCCTTTTAACCTGCAATAGATTGAAAAAACTTCATGTTCTCTGTACAGGTCCACTGAAATATTTGTAGTTACTTTCCTTGGGAACTTGAACATAAAAATGCTTTTTGTTGATGCAGATGTTTTGATCTCATGATAGTTAACAATGGATAACTACTAGCTTTTGTTAAAGGAGAGCAGAAGTAGTCCTATTTTCCATTCCCTACTATTCCACTGAGCTGAAACAGTAAGTATCTAACCTTCCAGCTTACACTTTGGAAGAAAAGGCCTTAGTTGTACTTTTAAAAATTAAATGTGTGTGTCTATGTGTTTGTGTATATGTGCATGTACATGCATTTGGATATCCATGTTATCTATGGAACTCATCGTTTCATGACACTGCTTGTGAAGGGCAGCCCTAAGCTGATTAAAAACATGGATTTGCCTTTTTGGGTTCCTTTTCCACAAATTTTAATAAAAACTAATTTTACACCACTAAAATGTCTTTATCTCAGCCAAAAAAAAGGCATTATTTCAATGCTGCTTAGGGGAAAATCAGCAAAGATAACCCGAAAATGACCTTAGTTCTTGTTTTATTAGACCCCAAAGCTGAGTCAAGGGAAGTTTAGGTTGGATTTCATGAAAAAAAATTTGACCCAGAGGTTGGTTGGACCCTGCAACAGGCTCCCTAAGGAACTGGTCTCAGCACCAAGCCTGCAGAGTTCAAGGAGCATTTGGACAAGGCTCTCAGGCACATGGTGTGACTCTTAGGGTGACCTGTACGCTGGCTGGACCCAACAATCCTGATGGGTCTCTTCCAACTCAGCATCTTCCATGATTCTACAAAGTCTCAGGGTCCTGAGGACTTCCATAAGGCTCCATCGACCTGAGCAGCCTCAGCTGGGGTTTCCCAATAGCAGCTTCCAGCCCATGGGCCCAGGGGCTTAAACAGTCTGATCCATGTGGCTGGCAGCCCTGCCTCCTGCAGTAATGGCTTCATGGCTGGATGTCCCAGGATGACCCTGGACCTGACTGCACCTCACCTCCTGTGATGGTCCCCAGGCCTGGTGCTGTCCCCCCTCTGGCCCTGGCTAGGTTCCCTGACCTGTTCCCTGTTTGATGGGGCAAAGCCTTGCCTGGGCTGTGGCCACAGCCTGGCTTCCATTGTGGAGCAGCCCCCTGCATCCTGACAGGAAGAAAAATGGAATGAGGGACATGCAGTAAGTGCTCTGCACAACACCGCCTCTATGTCAGAGGAAATTCAAACACAAAGTTTTATGTATATCTTTTAGCAAATCTTTAGGGACAGTTCTTTAAATATTCACACAAGATTGCCTGGATAGGAGGTCTAAACAGGGATCCAAAAACTAATGATTTTATTTTCCAATCTGGAGGTGACATCTCTTGGAATAACAGGTTAGAAAGATTAGAACAATATTCATGTTTTAGGCAGCACTAATTCTTAATGATTTCACCACAATTCTGGCTCTTGAAAAATTTCTTTTTGTCAGTTTTCTAAATAGTAGGTGTTTGGAATTGTGTCCTTACAGATGTCCAGCAGCTGATAAAAGGTGATTCATAATTACAAAGACACTGCACCTACTTCATCAGAATAGCAGCTAGAAAAGTGTCTTCCTCCTGTGATTCAAGAGTAATCATTTATATCCCAAGGCATAAAGTTATCTTGCTCAGCGCTTATCATTTTATGGTAACTGCAGATGATTCACCATTTATGACAACATCATGCTCACCTATCAAATTTATCAGATTTTTAAAGGTAAACAACTCTGTCATTCTCTTTGCCATCCTATTTCTTTTGCACATTATTCACTCTAAAAAAAGAGGTATTTTCTGTTTTTTCTTCATTTTAGTAGAAAGTCTCTTACTGAATTGTGAATGAATTACTGAATTACTTCACAGTTCTGTGGAATTTTCTGTTGTTTTCTCTCTAGACTTGCTGAAAAAAAAACCTACAGCAGAATATGGTGAGTTTATATTAGAACCATGCTCTAGACCTGTTATGTCTTCATTTATACTTCCATCCTTGACAATGATTTGGAGTTAAATGGTCTTAAGTAGAGGATAGATATCAAGTATCCAGTATCTTTTCACTGTGCCTAAAGCACAGTATTTGAATCCAGGGGATGTATGTGTGTGTGTATATATATATATGTATGTATGCATATATATACAACAATTACATGTCATGTACTCATATGCCAAAAACCATAGTGGTCAAAAACTATTGGTTGCAAAATACAAAATATTATGTACTACTTGTAATAATATTAATAAAAACATTAATATATAAAGTTAGTAGGTGTCTTGTTCTTTCCATGGAGTGGAATAATTGTGGCAATGGATAGTATTATAATTCATCCAATAAACTCTCCAACTTTCTCTAAGTAATTACTTCTCAACCTATAAAATTTTTGAATTTTAATTTCAATTGAAATTTTTGAAATTTGAAATTCAATTTTTGAATTTTAATTTTAATGAAAAATTTGATTTTTCATCAACACACATGATTATTCAATCTATAAAAAATTGGCTGAGTAAGGAAGACTAATGGGAAGAGCAATATTTTTTTGAAGTTGAAAATCAAAAAAAAGGATCTCAAAGGTGTCTTACCAAATATTATTAAGTTATTCATAAGCATTCACCATGTGATAGACTAATTTCATGTCTAAAAAAAATAAAGATCTTAAATAGAATATCAGGAGGAAAAAAAGATACCTTCTGTAATTCAGCCACAGCTTCACTAGAGTAATATCTCATAAAATGAGAAAAAAACCAAAATAACCGAGGAAAGATTGATAGCTATAGATGAAGCCATATTCACTGAGTTACAGTGGCTACATAAGTTATAAATGGCAGAGCTACAAATGAATAAAGCAGTTATTGTAACTATAAAAATTACGCCACCATTACAAGACACTCATTTTATTTATTCGCTATGTATAAAGTGTAATTTTAAGCAGAGTTTTACTGTCTAACATTATGCAGTGGCAGTAAAAAAGGAACTATCTGAATAGAAATGTATGATGAATGCTCATTAGCTCATAAGTGCATTTCTAGAATGATGCACCTAGAATGGATTAAGTAAATGTTTTTCTGCATCTGTTTATTCCGAAACACTAAGAGTAGGTAGGAAAATTCTGTTGCGATGCTGCACCTTTTGTGTAACCTACTCCTTAAATACTAGATACAGTCAAGAAAGAAAACAGGAGTGCATTTATGAAGAAAGTCCACCTTTTATAAAAAGTAAAATGTTTCTCTTACAACTTAAATTATGTTTTTATTGAAGAATAAAGGTGTCACTCATACTGTCTCCCAGGCTTTTAAAAATCTTCTCCTTCTGTGTTATGTAAACTGTGTGCCAAAAGTGTAGGAGAGCCATTTCCTGTCGGGGTCTTCTCTGCTCTCTGAGATGACCCCAGGTGCTGGTAGAAGCAGCTTTTCCCAACCCAGCTGTCCAAGAAGGAGTCAGGAGTCTTCTGCTCGTGTTCTCAGTGATGTTTATTATCTCTTATCTAAAATATTTTCTGTCTGACCCGCCGAGCTCTGGCCAGCAGGTCAGTTCAAGGCACACTGCCCTCCCACGGGGCTGGTGCTATCTTTTATACCAGGAACTACATATTAGATATTTACAATTGTGTACCAATCCCTAACACCTATGTTAGACAGTGACTTTCTACTCTGAACCAATCTAAAAATGCCAGCATCACCTAAAAGATGGATGTTAGGAAGAAGAAGGAAGAAGGATAGGGCATGCCCCAATCCCTCCATCTTAGGGTTTTAGACCCCCCTGTACCAAATCCCATTTTTTTTCCTTTCACCCTCTAACTACTGCTACTGTGTTGTCTAAACTTTTGTGACTTGTGTTTCCTCATATAAGGTTGGTAATTTGTCCCATGGGCTGAAATCAAAGCCCCAAGTGTTTTTGGCCTCCTGCCAGGGCCGCCCAGACCCCTGTCCGGGGTTTGGGGCACGGAGAGGAATACCTTGGATTCCGACAATTTCCAAGCTGGTTCAGGCATGTCCCAGCAGTGGCACGGGGAATGCCACACAGCATTCATTGACATATTGAGGATATAAGTTACATCATGTTTCCTCTCTGCAGAACATCACCAGGCATCTAATATTGAGATTACTTACATGCAGTAGTCTATACACCTTTTGAACCTTCTTTCTTTGTTGTAGGATGCTTTCAACTTCTCCTTCACTGTGTGGGGGGAAAAAAGGGATTGATTCTGACAAATAGCTGATTGATGCTGCTGTCACTAGGATGCTGACAGGGAAATTCAGATGTAAAGTTAAACTGACCACTACCTTTGTCTATGAAATCTAATATTTCAGTCTATATTTTTTTTTTTAGTTTTTTTGCTAGAACAAGGAATAGTTTTTCTGGTGAATAACATTCTTTATTTGCCTTTTTTTTTATTTTTTATGACAGAATAAATAAATTAAATACTTAATGTACAAAATTCTTGCAACCTGAATATTTTTGAATTGAAGAGAAAAAAAAGCACTTGGAACTAACATTGAGCCTTAAGAGTTCAAAGCCAGTGATCTATTCACTAAATCTCTCAGCCTTTTAACATGTTTCATACTGCATGCATGTGCTTGATTGACTGCACAGCCACAGATCTTTAAATGCTTGACTAAAATGGGATCCTCAGAGGGAGGGCACAGCACTGGGGGTTTTTATTATCTGGGTACTCATATTCACTGCTCTAGTCAGATTGGGAATACTTTATTTTATCAGATCATTCAACATTTCATAACAGTTGTACTTTATATGTTCACAGGAGTTGTATTGACTTCAGTTGCACCTTGAAACATCCTTGGAATTTTAGTGACTAAATTGCCACTGTCTCAAATTAGGTACTCAGTGCCTGTTTGTGAAACATTTTCTTATATTCCAAGAATTTCAGGTACATTATGTCAAGAATTTTACTTTTTTTTTTATATTTATTTTTAAATTTCTATTCTAAAAGTAAGAGCAATAGTGCAATATAAGAAAGCACATGCCCTTAGAAACTCCCATGGATTGGTGTTCAGCCAAAAAATAATTGGAAGAGGACATGAGAACCAGCTAAGAGAGTGTACTGTGGGAGAAAACTTTCATGATTATGATGAATCTTCAAAGTTCATCTTAAAAGTTAACTATACCTGGTGGATCTTCAGACTTGTCTTGAGAGTACATGTCAGTACTCAAGAGCTCAGTGCAGTGACTGAAAGTAATATCTCACAAGGGAAATCTCAGATAAAGGTTATATAACATTTGACTTCAGACTTCAAATCTGATGTTTCCTTGTACAGAACACTCAACATTTACATTAATGTGACAAGACAAAGTCTGAATTCTACCTAAAGCTGTTAAGCATTTTGAGAAAGCATGCTGCTGAAATTGTTGGTGGTAATATTTCCAACATACTTCATGTACACAAAATAAATTTTCACCTCATTGTTAATACACCAGCATCTTTTTATTCCATTTTACTCTGCCTGTTGGTGACTTCATCTTCCTAGATGGGTAATATGATAGTTATATTTTAGTTTATAGACATTTTCAAAATCTACAACTATTTCCATTTTCTACATTTTTGGGTTTTGGCTTTTTTTCAGATAACTAGGGGGACATAAAACCAGGTATAAAAATAAGTGATGGAAGTCCTTACACAATCAGTGACCACTGAGTAATCCTTGAGAAGCCAGCTCTTGTCGTTGTAGACATCACCATCATCACAGACCCCAGTATCTCACTTAATCTGTAATACAGGAATTTCTGAGGCTGTGAAAATGTGCCATAATTTCTGTTTTGTTAAGGTTCCTCCTTATTTGTTATTTTATTGTTGACAACTATAGTTGTTCATATATATATGTACATATATATATAAGTTCATAAATGCCATCAGCTGAAAGCAGATTTATTATTCTCTGCAAAAGCTAAATCTTCTTTTCTGAACTTTCTACTCTGACAGAGTATTTCTTTACTACTGGATTTTTATAAAACATTTAGTGTTATATTTTTTAATCTCTGTAAGATCCTTTCTAGACAGGTGGGATGAATCTATTATGCCCACAGGAAACACATCCTAGAACATTAATCCATAGACTTCAGTGCAATGTGAGTGTGCCAGGTTTAAGTAGGATTATTTTACATGAACATTTCTTAACAGCTGAACTTGTGGGAGTTTCTTCTTATGATTCTCTCTCATCTGACTGACTCATGATCTGTCTGTCATGTGTTAGAAGTAAATGAACATTAGGTATGTAGGGAAAAATAATAATATTATAAAATAACAAATTCATTTCTATACTCCTGCACTGTTGTCGCTAATATCCATATTTTCCAAAGAATCACCTTAGGTGCTTTTTTGTAATGGCAGTCAATAAAGTCTGCAATCTAAATAAATAGATATCCACATGATAGATACAATTTGTGTAAGTATATATTCTTGGCTTTACCTGTAGGCACAAAATTATGCCTGCAAAATGGAAACCTGGGTTGACATAATTTAAAATACTCTATAGAAATTAAATCCTTGCACCTAACTTAACAAGAAAACTTGAGAACATAGATGTTTTCAGGTCACAAGGTGCAGAAAGCAGAGGTGGAGAAAGGAAGGGTAATCTCCATTTCTAAATAGGGAGACAGCTGCCACAGGAAATTGGAAGTGTAATTTGGACAAGGATTTTTAATAAGTCTATTAAATCTGAAGAGGTAGCAATCACACATTTTCTAAGCTCTCAATCCCATCTTTTCTATTTTCTAATGGTATAAAAACCTGTGTAGCTAGGATGTGTAAAGATTTAGGATCAGAAGTTATCAAGAAAACATGTAATCAAATGGACAGTTAAAGGAGCACAAGCAAAAATGAGTCCTGCAACCTTAGGAAATTTCTTTCGTATAAATACTTTAAGGAATAAAAATATAATAATATTTTATAATAAAATATAATAATATTTTATAATATGATAATTCTGTTTCAGTTTAATATTTGACATAATATACAGGAGGAGTATTTACAAAATTAATATAATGCAAATCTAGAAATAAACACTTAAAAAGATGGTGAAAAAGTGGTGAAAAAGTGATGAAAATGTGTTTCTAGGGAAAATAAACAATAGGACTGAAGAAATGTCTTTGATTAAATCAAGAATGGTAGTTTGGTGCATTTAATATTCGAAGTGATGAATACAAATACTTAAAGCTTGCTGTGCAAAAATATAAACAATAACTCTGGTGGGGAGTAGAACAACAGAAGAGGATGGGATTACTATGTACAAAGCACTGGATCAGTTTATATTAAGAACTGGAAGATAATTTATTGTATAAGGTCTGGTTATAGCATAAGGTTATTGCCTAAAATCACTTTTCTCAACTGTTCTCATTTACAGAGTAAGAAAAAATTATGTGTCTCAAGTGTAAATGAGAAAGGAAGACAAAAGCCTGAAAATTATTAGCCTTTTATGAGATGTTCACTGTTGGAATTAAACTTAAATAGAAGGGGTTTATCAGATAAAATAATTGATAAATAGAAATTCTCATTGACAAAATTGTTCTGGCTACGTGCATTCAGTGAAGATTGATTCAAATTGAAATACTTATAACTTTGTATGGACTGAAAGAGAATTCTCTGGGGAATTTGTTTTCTGGGATGGTTTCAGAATAACTTAAATTTCTTTATTTTTCTTACTGTGTTATTCTGTTGCTTAGTTATATAATTCGCTATTTAGGAATGGTGTTTCAAACACACAATGTGTACTGCATCAGACTTAAGAATTTCATACATGGTGAACCTCAAAAGTAGCTTGTTTTCCAGATAATTTCTGGAAAAATTGCTCATGATATTTTTACCTTACAAAATTTTTTCAGCTGGGGAAAATATAAGCATTAATGAAATTTTTAACTTTATTATTTCAACTATTAATAAGAAGGACTCAGTAAAATACAATCTGAAGCTGAAAAAAACCTTACATTTTAAAACTTCCTGGCCAACAAAGAAACAAAAATTAAGCCAAGAGTTAGTATTACACCCAGAAAACCCTACTATTGAAATGCCATCTGATAGGCTCATTGCATTATTTAATTACAATTCACAGAGCTGAATAATCTGGTAGCATAAACAGACATGCTGGCTCTTCAAGTTCCATCCTACAGTGAAGTAGATGGCCCTATAATTTATTCCAAGCTTAATTTTAAGTTATTGCACTCTACTGTGTAGTTCCCACTGTTTCTGCTGCAATCTGTTCCAGAAATGTCATCATTCAAGAGACGAAAATTTTTGTCTGAAGTCCAGCCTAAATTATTAATGGCCAGGTTGTGCTCATTTGCCGACATTGACTTTTTTGCTTGAACTACTCTTATTCTGATTTTCCCTTCTTCTGATGTGACAGATGTTTTCTTGGTTCGGTTTGGTTTTGGGTGTGGTTTTGCTCTACAAGGCAAGTTTCTCAAATCTCTTGCATTAAAAACCCTGCTGTCTCCTCTCACCAGATGTATGACAAGATATTCTCTATCTCTTCAACAGAACTAAATGTGACTTTTCTCACCAGGTTAAAATGATTTCAGTAACAAAGTTCATGTAAAAAGGAGACATATATTTAAAACACTGAACCTGAAGAAATGTTAACCAGTATTTATTCATATTCTTATCATGCAGGAAATATAATTCTTTTGCTTACAAAAAAAAAAAAAAAAACCCACACTTTAATTGGGAACACTGACCATTTATTTTGATGTATAAGCTAGAAAAAAAAGTTTTTTTATTTACCATACTGACACTATCTGTCTTGACTATATGTCAAGATAGTTTCCTTACCTTGTGTTACCTTACCTTACTCTTCCCCTCTTGCTGAGCCATATTTGTTTATCTCAAGGCCATGTTTTATTTTGTAAAACTGATCTTTAAGTTGCAAATGTAAATGTCAGAGAAGGAGCCCCAAATGGGAGCACTCCCTCCTCAGCATAGACATACAGGAAAAAATCTAAGTGTTTTCCCTGAGTTCTGCATAATCCTGTGATGATCTTGTGCATTTAACTTGTCTCATGACACTGCAAGCAGCTCTCCATGCCTGCCACATCCAGGCTATGGACAGTCTGTGTCATTGCAATGTTGGCCTGTTGTCCCTTTGGATTATTTGGCCAACAATGTATTTAGAAATTTCAGCCTGACCAATATTAATGACCAGAGAGATTAGAAAATGGCTGGAAGGAGCAGAAGGGATTTTCAGACAAGTAGGAAAATGAATCACCTAGGTAGAAACATCTTGTTGCCAAAACCTAGGTACTGTCTATTTTCTTCCAGATCACTTGGTTTCCTCATCACACAAAAGATGGACAGTCACTGGTACCACCTCACCCTGCTCATCCACTGCCCCTTCTCCTTTATCCTTTCATCAAGTAACAGTCCCAGAGGACTGGCTCACTGAAGTGGCACCATTCTGGACAGTGGGACCACATTTCTGTTTATTTTACAGCAGAAAACTCTGTAAAAATTCAAAGACAGGGGCTGTTTAGCATAACCTGAGGAGCTGTAAGTGTGGGACCCCAGAGCTTCCTGCTTCATGCAGGTATAACCTCCGGGTGTTTGAAATACTTCAGTTCTTTGCTTTTACATATCAGTTCAACTGGATGCCTTCAAGTTCAGAAGTTCAGACATAGATGTATTTACACAAGGAATGGAATGGGATTAATTTCCCAAGACTGTGTAGGCAAAATTTGAAAGTCTTGCAGTCACTAACATAAAGCAGAGGCAATGGAGGTACAGACAGATAGTTTCAAAATAGATAACTAAATACAGTGTAGTTTGTGACCATTAGCATAGGTCACAAGTCACAGGTGACTTGTGACATATGCTAATGAACTGGACATTGATCATACTTCTCTCTTTAATAGTCTTCAGAAGAGTAGTCCCTACCCTACTCTTAAAAAGAAACACAACCACTATTAAAGCAAAAAAAAAAAAAATCAAATAATTTAATTTCATATTGTCTCCATTAACTTTCTCTAGTGTAAAACAAATATGCAAAGGAGAGCTAGTATTATATCTTAGTATTAGAGAGAACTCCTAGGACTCTACAGTCATGAAGTTCTGTCTGCAGTAGATGCAGTGTGGTTTTCTTTTCAGGTAACTCCAGGACATCAGTTAATGAGGTAAGTGGGAAAAAAAAATGTATCGAATTGTATCACTAAGTTTAAATTCCTAAAAATTATTACTGATGGTACAACTAAGTACAAGAAAATAATAAAGTTGCTTAAAACACTAACTACTTTTGTAATAGATTTTTTTATTTCATAAGTTTCTTTCCCAGGAAGAAAATTTTATTCAATAAATAACAGCACACTGCCTGTCATGTCTTGTTATGGTCATTAGTATAAGGCACATATCTGCAAAATTAAAAAGCCTATAACTAAGAGTATGCAGACTAAATTCACAGCTAATAGTCTCTATTTTTTGACTACTGAATTACAAATGAAATCATGGGTAAAAAGTGATGCTTCATTTTCATTTGACAAGATTCCTCCAGCACTCATGAGATTCATAAGAAATTAGATGCTATCCAAAAAGCTCGGATTTGTAATAGTGGCCAAGATATTATGAGGATTAGAGGAACTTGAAGGAACAATCCCTTAGCTCATAAAAGAAAATTATAAAGGATAAAAGGTAGCATTAACTATTCAGGGGTCTTGGCCATGTACTCTACTGCAGCTACACCAAATTAAAAGCCATTCTTTTGATCACTTAAATAAATTTTAAAAACCACTAAACTAGACAACAGCATGAGAAAAAGAGCCTTAAGGTCCAACAACCAGGATGTTATTTGAAATAAAGCAATTAATTGTGCATTTATTTTTTTTCATGACATTGGCCTGTGCAGGCACCATTCTGTAACAATTTTGCCTCTATGTATTTCCAGAGCATTTTAAGATTATTATTTTTTTAATGAAAGCTTATGTAAGATTTGGGGAAATATGTTGGTCACAAAGCAAAGTCTCACAAAGGATAAGTTAAATCTTTGAGAAGTACAGTTAAGCTATGCAGCCAAGTTTTACACCAAATATAACTTCATCCCACTACACTAAAAGTAATAGTAGTGACACTTCAAATTAGTTGAAGCATGGAAGAGTGACTGAAATCCTGAGTGCTCTGCTATCAAAAATTAAAATATATTTCAGCATACTGCAATTAAACTTATATTCTGCCTTTAATCAGAAAAGATCCGGGGACTACTTGTCTATCTACCTGAGAATGATTCAGAGGGCAGCAGAACCCAGCACCTGGTGACTTCTGCATAAAATGGAGCTAAAAAAAGTAAATTAACGATGAAAAAAGATTCTAGACATCTGTGGAGAACCTTCAGTCCAGGACTTCAGCTGGAGCCTGACAGGCTAGTACAGAAATAGTTATAATTTGATTGTAATAAATATTTATCAGATGTTTTAAAAGTCATCGTTCCCATAGTCTGTCTGTAAATATGTCACTAAACTGAAGTTCATGGGATTTTTTCTTCTAGAAAGTATGGAAAAAATTACAAAAATGTTCAAAGCCACTGGAAATATTTTATATTATATTAGCATATTAGCAAAATGGCTATACCACTTGGATATTTATTTCCAAACAGAAACACTGGGAAAAAAAACCCTTTTTCATAAGTAAAACTTTCTGTTGATTCAGAAACCATTACCTGCTACAGCAGCTCTGAATTGTCAAGTATATCATGCAGCTGAAAAGGTCGTCTATCCCCAAAGAGCAAGCACATAAATTCTGGATAAGGAACCAGACAAATCCATAACAACAACAGCAAAGTAAAATCTTACAAAAAGGAACTAACAGGTTCTGTTTGGACAAGGCTTCTTCAAAAACTTAAATACATAGACTATTAACAACAGTTATTTTTTGACTTCTGTCTATTGATGGAAAGAAAAATCAAAATACCAAACACATTATATGATATGCTAAATGTATCTTGGATGGATGGATGGATGGATGGATGGATGGATGGATGGATGGATGGATGGATGGATGATGGACAAACAGAGGGAGCTGAGTGACATAGAGAAAGAGAGGTGCCTACCTTCTACATGCAGTGGTTATAGACTTCATGTGACATACTATCATCATTACTTGCCACTTGAAACAAATTTCAAATGTTTACATGACTTTTTGTTTGAATATCATCACTCAATAAAGCCTTGCTCCCATGGGTTATCCATGTCAAGAGCAACATTCAAACATAGAATCCAATATGCAAAGAAAAGGCAATGAACAAAAGAACAAACTGGCAACAACCAGTCTTTTGGGGCTCCTTTCTGTAAATTTTGATGGTTTTTTTTTTTTACTTCATTAACTGAACTGAAGTGGCTGAGTGAAGACTGCCTTGTAGTGTCTGCTGCCTTTCTCCTAAGTGACAAGTAGGGACTGGTGGCCAATGAGGTGCTGAGTGGAATAAAACACAAAACCTTTCCAAACAGTGTTAAAATGATAATATAAAAGCAAGTCTTTGATTGAAAGCTTTCAGATGCACAATATTGCTATATGCACATGATACAGCATTTCTACAATTGTTATAAGGTTACTTAATTAATATATCTAACAAATATTGTCCAATTAGTTGGTTAGGTAATTTCCCCCAGGTTCTCCTCCATAGGAGTTGTTCCAGGGACATAACCACTTCTTGTTATGTCTTCTAAGTTCTAGCAGAAAACAAAATGTCCTTGTTGGGTTTCTTAAGAATAAGACTAAACAGAATTCCAAGTATGCATTAGAAGGGTGAGCTTATTATTCTAAAATCTAAGAGAAAGGGTAGGAAAAATACCAGGAGCTTTATAACCACATATTAATAGTCTACAAAACTACAAATATTTGAAAAGTATCTAAAAAGATAAAAAATCTTTAGGCATCAGAAGAGCCCTGGGAAAATGGCATAATGTTAGTACTGTCTGGCAAAACAGGAAAATGTTATATGGTATTTCTTTCAGCAACATTGCTCTAACTGTTGAAAAGACAGCTGATGTGAGTTTGTTGTGAGTGAGCCCTGGTAAATGAGCTGTTGTCTCACATCCCCTGCAGAGGGATGGGGTAAAGGGTATTATATTAATATTATAATATAAAATATAAAAAAATAAAAGTCAGAGTAAAAGTGAGAAAATTTGTGTGTTGACATAAAGACTGTTTAATAGGTAAATCAAAAGTTGCATGCACAAGTAAATCAAAGGAGGAATTAATTCACTAATTCCCGTGGGCAGGTACATGCTTAGCCATTTTCAGGAAAGCAGGACCTCATTACACATAACAGATACATGTGAAGGCAAATACTCTAACTCTGAAAAGGCCCCCTTCCTCCTTATTCCCCACAGCTCTGCTTGCTGAGTGCAATGCCATATGGTATGGAATATCCCTGTGGTCAGTTTGGTCAGCTCCCTTGGCTGTGTCCCCTCCCAGATTCCTCTGCATCCTCAGTCTACTCCCTGAAGGTGTGCAGTGTGAAACATAAAGACCTTAACTCTATGTAAGCATCACTCAGCAATGTGTTATCAGCACTGTTTTTGCCACAGATCAAAAACACAGCAATGCATGAGCTGCTATGAAGACAATTAACTTACTCCCATCCCAAAAAAGTATATAATTGTATATATACATGCAGAGAGAAGCAGTGAGTAATGCAGACACTTTTTTTCCACTTCAATCTTTCTTGCATTAGACTAAACTAAAATGGGAAGGAAGACTGCATTGAAAAGGCAAAGTACCTATACCTATAGTGAATGATGTAATATTTCTATGGAATAGTGTTTCATAAAAGAAAGTTCAGGAGGAAAAACAATACAGTGACAATGAGGAATTTTCTACGATAGAGGACTAAAGTAACCTTGCTTATAACAACTCTTAAAAAGTCTGTTCTACCTTGAGACTGATAAGATATACACCTTCAACAGAGAGAACTGCATAGGGTAGTTTTGGCAGTAACACCCTGATGCTCAATATACACTCCAACACAAATCTACATCCATATGCTGCTCACAGAGACTCTTCAATAAATACTTAGAAATTACTGAGGAGGGTATAGTAACAGAATGTGAAATGGTCAAGTATTTTAAACTTTTATTGCTCAAATGTAATTTATGGCAGCGACATCTGTCAGTTTCTGTCTGGTGTTGTACAAGCCCATATCTTAGTCATGTAAAGGATCAACGTGTTTAATGACTGGGGAATGTCTTTCATGTGAGGTTGCAGATGACAATGTAGAACTCACAGACAAAAATCCCCAAATGGGCACAAAAGGAAGGACAAAACAAAGCCCAGCTGACAGATAAGCCCTTCACAACTGTAGATAGTCTACATCGTCTCAGAAAACAAAGCCTGGAAAACCAGTTTATTGATCTCCCAGAACAAATATTGAAACAGGGTAGAAAAAGCCCAACCAATTTAATCCAAGAGCATTAAGGCAAGGGTTTGGAGAATTTATTAAAAAAAAAACCAAAACAAAACAAAAAAAAAACCCAAAAAAACCAATAAAAAAAAAACTGAGAGAAAGAATTTCCACTGAACCTAAGTAGAACTTAGTTGAAACCACATATGTGATTGCATACAGGATAGGATTTATGGAGTTTTTATGAAAAAATGTTTTCCAACAAGTGCTGATAGTATTTTACACAGAGAAATATATTCAGAATATTTCACTAGATAGTCATTCATAGGTATGTGCATCTAAAGTAATAAGAACTGACTTTTGCTGATAAACTCTTCAACAAAGTAAAGTAGAACAAGGATTCTTAACTTCTAATGCATACAAATTACATATTATAATCAGTAAGAATTTTAAGGAAAATGCTAGGCAGGGTAGAAGGTGAGCAGTGAAAGGAGTAGAAAGAGCTGGTGAAGGCTAGCAAGGGGGAAAGCAATGATAAATCTATAGAACACAAGAAGCTTGGCTTATATTACTGTCTTATCAGTGGGACACAAAAGAATTCTGCACTGCAGCTGTAAACCCATTCAGTGTTAGCTAGAAACCACCCAAATAAATTTATTTCAAAAATAGACTGTAGATTTTCAAAATGCATTTTGTCTTCTTTATTCTACTTTATAAATAAATAAGCCTCACATTTTTGGGCAAAACACCTCTGTCAGTTCAGCCTGAATTTGGGAACAATTTTATTTCATTAAAGCTGGATTTTCTTTCAATTTTTTTTTTTTTTTTTTTTTTTTTTTTTTTTTTTTTCTAAATTTTTTTTTTTTCTA
>VZRH01004766.1:982740-1026144 GCA_013397555.1 Urocynchramus pylzowi | reverse complement strand
AATTTTTTTTTTTTAAAACTGGGTTTTTTTTTAATTTTTTTTTTTTTTTTTTTTTTTTTTTTTTTTTATTCCAAATATGTCTTTTGTAGCAGAGGCTGAGAGAAATGTTCATCTGTATTAATCTTTAACCCTGTTCTATATTACCTGCCTGGAGCCAGTACAAAGATTATTACAGCTGACTTCAATATACTTTTGATCAGACCCTGAATTAGGAAAGATTCCTGAATCAGTCTGTAAGAGCAATATTGTTCAAGGTATAAAACAAATTGTGAAGGTGAAAAATAAAAGGCCAACTGAGGAAAATGGTTGCTAGGTTGGGGAAAAAAAGTCAAATTAAAGTATCTAGGAAGCTCAAACATGAAAGAAAATCAGCTGGAGATGGAAGATTTGCATTTAATAGCAAGATGAATAATTTATTTATTTCATTTATTTAATATTTATACAACATAAGCATGGATTTTGTGATTCTTGTGTGCAAGAAATTCTTTTAAACAATTCACAATGATAATTCTTGTCATATTTTGAAAGAGACTTTACATTTTTTAATATTCTGATTTTGCATTTATAATATTCTGATTCTGAGGCAAGGAGTAGTGTTTGCAAGTTTCCTCTTCAGTATATACTCTGTTGGTCAGATTCAGGAAAATACAAATATATAATCTAAGACAGAAAGTACCTCTGGACACAAGTCTGTGAGATAGTATTACTTGAATTTGTAGGATTATTCTAGGACTGATCCAAATCATATAAAAGCATTTTCTGCCCAACAGCACACAATTTGTCTTAAGATCCAGTAGCATCACATAGAATGAAATAGGAGCAGATCATTAATTGCATAGGTACATCTCCCACTCTTAGGAAATGTTAAGTATAGTAGAAGAGATTCTTTGTAATTAAGTTACAAGAGAAATAGCACCTGAGTTTATCATTAAACACTGTTTGCAGGTAAAGAAGCTACAGGTAGCAAATTGTGAAATATTAATAAGAAAGTTAAGTAAATACCATTGTTTTTCACAAAAAGATGGTTTTCAGTGAAGCCTGGGATTTTAGAAGGACATCACACTAGGATAGCTATGCTACTTTGCTAGGAGAAGCTATAGAAGATACATAAACAGGAGTAAAAAGAAAGCTAAGTTATTATGAATAGTTTATTGATAGGAGTGTAGAATAAATTTTTTGCTTAGAGAACCTTTTGATTTTGAGTATATCAAAAGACTTTTTTATCAAACAATTTCTCTTTGATTATTTAACTAATTTTCTTATCAACCATCTGAATGGTGGTTAGGTGAGAAGGTAAAAATTTAATTACTTTACAGATAGAATAATATGATCAGAGAACCATTTAGGTTGCCAAAAGGCCTTTAAAATCATTGAGACTAACTGTAAATCTGACACTACCAAGTCTGGATCACCCCTCTTTCCCAAAATATGCACACTGTAAGATAGTCTCACAGACTAAGACTGAACAGCCCTGGATCAGCTCTCTCAAAATGGGGTCTCATCTGGATCTAACACGACTTTCATCCCACAGCTTTCTTAAATTTTTCCCCCAACAAAAGATATATGGGAAAGAACAGCACTAGTGAGACATTAGTGGCATTTGAAATGTATGTTATCTCTGTAATTACTGCTGTTCATTATAATCTGGTGCTATTACTGTAATATGGGCAAGTCGCATCACTTTTTTGTCTCTTTCTGAGCAAAAAGTACCTCACTGGGTGACCATCCATAGACATTCTGCCAGCAACCACACTTTGGAATTGTCTACTGTCCCTCTTTGGGTGAAATTTCATTATCTATGAAGTTACCTGTTATTTCTAACTGTAAGAAAAAAAAAATATTCTAAGATTCTTCCTTGATTAGTAGTTTTCAGTACACAATGGTATAATATTATTTGACTCTATGAATCCTCAGAAGAAGTAAATAAAAGCCTTCAGGTCTTGAAATTATTATTTATTTGTTTATTTATTTTAGTTTTTTTCCTGTCTCAACCAACCACTGTCAAAGAAGTTGGGATAGTAGAATTTTGCTTTCAGTTTACTCTTAACAGTAGCCAGTAGAAAGCAATATATCCCTGGAACCCCTCTTCTGTCAAAGTACATTATGTTCTTTCGCATTTACATTTACTTTCTTTATATACAGTTCATGTTTCAGAGCAGCCTGTATACTGGAAATTGATATATTTGGCTCTGATTCTGGAAAACATGTAATCTTGACTCAAAGCTAAACCTATTTTAGACTCCTTTAAGTGCATTCTTGTGGCTTCTCCACAAATAGCCTTGGACTTAAATACATTCCTGAATCAAGGCCATGGATTCTGGCTTTTTTTTCCCCTTGGACTCACTCTGGATGACTTTAGAGCAATTCTCAAAAGGTAATTTGCATGTTTCACTGCGCACATATGCAAAAACACACAGCTGGTGACCATGAAGATCTTGAAATCAGGATCTTAGATTAAATACTTTGAATCATCTCATCTTTCCATGCTTATCTATTGTTATATTCAGTAGATTCAATTGATAACAATAAGAGTATTTACAATGTTCCAGAATCTTTTGCTCTACAGAGAATCAAGAGAGGAAACATTGATGCCATTACTTTCACAGGGCAGAAAGCAGGATGTGCCACTCTACTCACTGAACTTGGTCTCTTCTTTATGTACCCAAGGCACTTCCAGATCCACGTGCAAAACCGCTTTCATAAACACATTTCACGTAGTAAGAAAGCAGGAGAACACATTTGGTATTCCAGCTAGGTGAATTTGAGCAAACAGTGAAGAAGATAGACAAAGGATTCTGCTGAATAGTGCTGTCTTGAATGTTTATCCAGTTCTCTGGTTTTGTGATAGATAGATTTAGAAAACATCTGCTGTCACAACACAGATACATTTTTTTTTCTCTGCAGTAATCATCAGCTCAATATCACAAGTTTAGCCTTTAGACAGAATTATGANATATTTCTGTGAGGGAAAAAGATCTAGAATAAATGGAATATGAGCATTATGTTATGTCAGAGTTTCTTAAAACTGGGAAATACAATTTTATTTATTTACCTAATCTTCTTTTTTTGTTTTTATTTGCTGCCTTTCCTTTGTGGGGGAGGGAGTGGGGGAGGGGAAGGAAACTGGGGAACAGTGCATGGAATAGCTCAAAGAGGACTTCCACATCTTTATTTCCACTCCACTCCAAAACTGGTTGGTTTTTTGTTTGTTTGTTTTTTGTTTGGTTTTTTTTGTGTGTTTGTTTTGTTTTGTGTTTTTCACAGCATATGTAGTTTTAACAATTCACATGCTTTAATGTAATGATTATTTATTCAGAAAATTGGAATCAGAGACTTAAAATATAACAGAAAGTTTTTTGGAGCAAGCTAAAGAGCTGAGCTGTGGAGGACACAGGCAGTAGCAACCTATATGCCAGGGAGCTTGGTTATTTAGCTTTATAATACTTACAGTAATCCAGGCTAGTGGGGACAGAATATAAATAGTGCCCTTTTTCCTTTGTGTCAATCTTCATAGCAAGCTGATATTGAAATAAGAACATTTTGCACAACAGTGCAGTCTAGACCTATGAACCTAGTGAGGAATGCAAGCACAACATCCATCAGAACCATCAGTGTGAGGAAATAATACCTGGGCTGGGAGACAGAGATAGGAATTGGCCAGCACTGAAAAAATATTCCCTTCTTTTTAACAGGCATTTAATAAACCCTAGTTCAACACTGTGCGGAGGGAGTTGCTCTATCCAGAACAATACATTTTATTTTAGGGCTGCATTAGATGAAATTGAAACACATGGTAGAATATTGTTCTATATGCTCCTAATAAAGCACTCCAGTGTTCATACTTTGATAAAATTAATATAAATGTTGCATATTGCATAAATTATATTAGATTAATACAGTCATGCCATAAATTTGGGATTTTGAACAAAAGCAATATGATCTGACAAAAAAAATCTTACCTGCACAAGCTTATGTTGTACCATAAATCTCTGTCAAATGGACTTGGGAAAAAACAAACCACAAAAATACCTCCAAAACTAAACCAACCAAGATTATGAGGATAATCTGTGTCTTTCTGAAGACAAATAAGGCATGATTGAAATTCCACTTTTACAGAGTATTTTGATAATGAAAGTAATCAATTGGGCTTGGTCCCCTGAATATAAACCAAATTTAACAAACACAGAGCATGTGTAAACTCTAACATAAGCCATTTCTCTTAAAATAAAGTCACAGAACAACTAAAAATTTTTTAATCATCTAGTATGTTTTATTAAAAAGATAGAGGTTACAAAAAACTCCTCCTTTTGTTCCTAGTAGAGAGAAAAAGGAATTGGCCTTGATGTCATAGAAAAATGAATAAATATTTAGAACTTGTCGTGACCTTTTATATACCTCTACTATATTACAGCCTACTGTTCAACAGAAAAATATGCTTTTCAACCCTCAGCACAGATTTATTAGGTGCTATAAGATGTGCTCCTCCATCAAAAAGCCAAAAATAGCACATTCATAATGTCACATACTCAAGTGCTTCTGCAGTCTCAGAGGGTCTTTCTTATTGCATCTTGGCGAGTAAAAGATTTACAAGCACAACAGAAATGGCCTTTAAGAATCCCAGGTATTAATGGCAGTTTCCTGATAATAGTTTTATTACCTTCTATTAAGAGCCTTATTCCATCAGTCTAACACAATACTACTGTATTACTGCTATAATACAATATGATGAATGAGTGCTACCTCTTCCATATTGCATTAACACCATATTAAGTTAATTGAATGCAGTCATAGCTTAGTTATGATGGATGAAATGCACACTATTGTCAGCAATTACGTATGGAAAAGGAAAGTCCCTAATTCCTATATTTTCTCATATTTGTTTTACTGAAGATAGTTATATGCAGTTCTAAAATATTCTAATCCCAGTTGTTTTTGACACTGCTTTGCATTTATTAAAGAGCTCTACAAAAAACAAACAAACAAACAAACAAAAAACCAAAAAAAACCCACAAAAAAACAAACAAGTGCCAAAGTTTTCATATTGAAATAAAAACCAGAGCTTTTCTTCTTGTTGTTGGTCAATTTGATCATCATGTTGTGTGGAGAACTTTCTATTTCTGATCTCAGTGTCTGCCAACCTAGGTATTGATGTTATTGGCTGAAAAAAAAAAAAAGAGGAAGAAGTGAGATATTTCTTGTCTTCTCATAGTTCTCCTTCATAATTTTTTCCACCTCATGAGGAGACAGCATCATACGAAGATATTGTAAGTAAGTCAGAAAGACTAATTCATACCCAGAGAAACCAGCAATGCAGTTTTCCCAAGTTATAACGACATTATGTTCTACACTATTATGTATTATTGTGCTTTGTAGGGTTTTTTCCTTGATATATGAAAGTAATGAAAATTTTTCAGTCCTGCCACTTACATAAAGGACATGGAGGCCATTTGTGCAATGTGCTAATGATAAACATGTGACAGTGGTAAGCTTTAAGACTCAAGACTAAGGAATTTCTGGTAAAAAATGTATATTCGGGTGGATGGAGAGGCTACCTTTCAGGGCTATCAGTAATTCATTCATTCACTGTGTTGAATGAGCTTCTGCATAAATGGAAGAAAAAATTGTGAAGCTGTAGTAGAACAGGCAGCTTTTACTAATGTCTGTGCTTAATTTTAAAGGCACATCTTCAATAGGAGTATTCATATACTTCAAGATAGTATCTCTTTCACACAGTCTACTGACATTAGAGGCAGAGTAAAAGAAGTTACATAAAACAGATAATCATTTGCATTAAGGTACAAATTATGAATTATATTTGATTTTGTTTACACTGGAATTAAGAATTTGCTCAGAAAGCAGATTTCAAAATCACACAACACAGCACATGTAGAATCTAGACCTGAATAAGTTTATATCCTTGAGAATGTAGATCCATTCTGTATAAGAAACCATCTTATCAATCAGCTGGTCAAAAATAGCAGATTGAGAAATAAAAATAGGAATAAATATTTTATATTAAAAAAAAGCAGGCCTGTCAAACACATTGACTTCATTCAGCCAAAAATTTGGCATTTGCACAGTATTCAGCATCAGCTATAAGTACTTTCAAAATTATAAAGATTTAAGACCATACTTAGTGTTTTTTAATAAAATCATGGTTTTGATTATCTGATATAAAGCATTTCAGTACTCAATTTGGAATAATTTAAAAAGTAAGAATGACTGGCTAATCATGCATAATGAATAAATTCACAGAAGTTATGTATATTCTAAATGAGAAAAAGCTTCCAAGTGTACCAACTAGATGACTCATTATGGAATATGCTTTCCACTGTTTTCTAAAGGAAGAAAAGGAACTTTTTAAAAATACTTTTTTACTACTAAAATAAATTTGAGATTTTATACTTAAAAAGAACATAACAATGTCTAGATTACGTTCCAGATAGGAACTGCTAAGCATTCAAAGTGAAACCTCTCAGAGAATAACCTGTATTCATTTTACAAAATGTTATTTTGTTATCATGATACATTCCCCCATCATGAAACCTGCTCTCCCGCTAATTTTTTGTAGCTAGTGTTTAATCTTATATGACTATGAATAAAGAATTATTACAAAGCATAAAGAAAGTTGTTTAATCATGATGATTTAGTGAGAAGAGCTAGTGGATAGCAAATACCAAAAGATATAAATTATTTTTGTGAAGATTAGACCTTTCCTGGGAGGCAATATGAGTTGGAGGCACAGCTCTATTCCCAGCACTGCATTCGATTTCAGGATTGCTTTTCTGAAAAGTGCATAGAAAAGCAGGCTGAAAAAAACCTCAAACAATACAATAAAGAGATTCCTACCAGAACAAAACACTTTGTGTAATACACTGTTCTCCCTTTGGGGAGAGATTCAGAATAAGAATTTTCAAATGAAAATTTGAAAAATGTCAGATATTTCAGTAAGTGCACTACAGACAGTTACATGGAAGATTTAAGAATATGTATAATGGACCAGGGTACTGCAGTACTGCAGCCATGACATTTTATTTCAGGCTGTACCAGTTCACTGAAACCTGTAGACCTCCATACCCAACTATACTTATCTTCATAAGACATCTTGTGCTCTTTTTAATCTCAAATTGTCAAATTTTTTGTCAGTGACAAGATAAACATAGTCAGGTAAGTAGTATGGGAAACAAATATCATCTGAATTTACAATATTAGAACTTAAAGACTAAGGTTGGTACCACAAAAACTGTCAGAAACAACCTGTGACCAGATTTCCTACAAATAAACTTAGCATTGGAGTGGCCTATCATATTTCTTGGCATTTTTAGAGAGCAGGTAAAAAGGCAATAAATTTATTCTAACAACTACAAGCAGATTTAAAAAAAAATCACTATTTTATGTAGAAATAATATGTAAGACTAGAAGGATGAGAGAAGGATGAACAGTTTCAGTCACACAGATGGAGTTTGTGAACATTTTTTGAAACCATGGTAAAACTGTTTCTTGCCTGGATCTCATGACCTGTGTCTAATTATTAACCTAATTCTGTTCAGTGTAGATTCACAGTGTATACTTTGGAGATTGGCATCTTCAATATCATTAACTGATGTTAAAATATTTGTCTTACACATTTTTGAGTTGGCAGAAATGATATTGCAGGGAGATGCTACCAACTACACCATAGCACAATTTATTGCTATTCTTAAACCTTCTCATATTAGATTTAACTAGCATTTATGTTTTAAATCATCAAATAATTCAAGTCAGAACATGATTTTAGTCCCTTCCAGTATTGACAAAGAATTTTATTTCCCATTTGGTAATGTTTAAAAAAGTCATGAAGTTAGAGCAATGACTGACAGACCATAACATGTCACAGACAAGACTGAAGTCATTTTTCCTTACTTATTTTAAGTATTTAAAATTTAAACTTTATTACTTATTATCAAGATGCTAATACTTAACTCGGATGTTAATTTTTTAAAGGCCTGATTTATTAGACAGCAGACATTTAAAAAGTTTGTGAAAAGAGCACTCAAATTTCTCAGGGAGTCTGCCCTCTGACAATATTGAGGGCTTCAATCACAACAGAGTTTTGGAAAATTGCTTTCTTTATTATAAGAAGTCTCAGAAAGATGCCCATACTGGAGAATGCCAGCATGTTCAGAGGCATTCAAAAGTATGTTTTACATACTTTCAAAAGTATGTTTTACATGTTCCTCAGCTATAGTCATACTAGTGATAGACACTACAGTATGAATCTGTCACAACAGTTGCACACTTCGATAATGCCAATGCTTGGAACCTCTAGTAGTGCCCAGAGCTATGTATATTCAGTAGCACTAAGCTGTAAAGTGATGCTATGCATTGCAAATCTACAGAGAGAAAGTGAACACACATACTATGAGAATATTACTACAGCTGAATCAGAAGCATTCCAAATCACAAGGGATGCAGGAAACTAGTAGGTCAGAAAAGAGGTGGCTCCACTTAGCTCATCTACATTAGGCTCCAGTTTCAGAGGGATCTGTACTGACATATGTAGCCTCATAAGACAAGGATGGATCTGTCATCCTTTTTGTGACCTTCCAGTGAGAAAATGAAGTATAAAACTGACTTGAAGATAATCTGGTATGGGTAGTAACCATCCTGTCACTTCTGTTAGTATATGGACATGTGCTTCATGAACTCATATTTGCTCACCTCAGCTGTGTTAAAATTCAGAGAGTAATCCACTTGCTATCACGCACAAATCACTGTCATCTTTCAGAAATGGAAATGGAGGAGTCATACAATGTTTTCAAATGAAATGTGACTGTAGAGAATTCAGAAGCTTAGACCATATCATAAACACTCTTTTAAGGTCCAGCATTATTGATCAGCATTTTAGGCAGGGCACTGAATAGAAAATATGCTTTTCTTTGTTGCTTTACTTCTGTTGGTGAAAAAAAACTTAGAGGAATTTTGTCTGAACACTCCAAAGGCTTTATTCTTTTCTTAATTTCATGCAAATCTGCACCAAAATTTCTATATCACTCTTTCCAATGCTGAGTTAATTTTCTTTAAAAGTATTTACATCCATAAGTTTTAGAATTTTGCCTTATTTAAAATAAGGAACATGAAGGCTAAGATCAACATCATCATTCTGTGCAGATACTTGGGAGTGCAGGAAAATATTAAAAGCATGTCCCTCAACCAAACAGCTCTCATAAGTATGATATTCTAAAAAATTATATTACAGTGTCTGCTTATAGAAGAATCATTTGTTCTCCCTAATAAATACAATTGTCCTTCTGGCAGAGTATGCCAAATTAAATGAAGGAAGTGTAAATATAAATAAATAAATAAAAATATAAATAAGTTTTATTCCTTTGCACCAGTTTTGAATCTTGCATTAAGGGCAGCTCACCCCGAAAATGAGCAAGTGGTTTGCTCTGCCTTTTGCCCCTAGAGATTGGATGTGATGATACAGCTGTAAAATTTCCTAAGTGTTTTCCAGAAGCTGCATCTGTAGAGAGGTGAAAGGATGTTTGAGATCTCCTGAATGCCGAAGTATGAGCTCTTCTCCAGAACGCTCCTCCCCCTTTGAGGGCTGTGTGAGTTACACTCTGAAAAACAGCGCAGCTTCCCTCCTCTAGGAATATAGATGTGACTTAATTTCAATAAAGCTTTTGCTATGTTTAGCTTTACTGATTTACTCAGTATAATTCAATTTCTGATTGAGCCATGACAATTTGGTGTTGAAAAAGGAGGAAAAATATAATTGAAAACTCTTTAATTGAATATGTCTCTTTGGAATATTGCCAGTATTAATATGTTTTTTTAACTACTCTCTGGCATTTAAATCCATTTGACTTACTTTTATTCTTTGGATAAGTTATTTTCAATCTGAAACATACTCAATGAGGTCTCTTTTTCAGTGAAATCTTGTATACAGAGTTAACTGCCAGTAACAGGTATTTTCAAAGACCACAGATGACACATGGAAAACTTCAACAATATTTTCATGTAGAGTTATGCAGGATATATACAGTGTGCTTTGTGCAATTCTCTTCCCTTCTTTATTATGAAGAGAATTTGCATATAAAAAGTCTATGCTCATCTGCTTCTGCTGCTTATTTCTCACTTTAGGATGTAATCTTCAATTTGAAGCCTTATGATTATAGTATCCTCCTTAGATGTGCTTATTATGGCATAAAGGTAGGTTTATATCTTCAAGTTGAGAATAAGAAAAAAGAACAGATGAACCCTTAAACATCACAGATCCTGTTGATAGGTGGATATGCTTAGTGGAAAAGGACAAGAGAGAAGAAACACATAAACTGATGCAAAAAATAATTATTTCAGACCATACTTATTTTCCAACATTTTCAAGGAAAAACCCACAAGTTATCAAAATGCAGAGATACAACATATATAATACATGTGAATGGTCAATGTATAATTTTATGTTAGTCATATAAATATATATAATTGATTTTATAATTCATTTCAAATAGTCCTTAAAATGTATTTTTATTGTTTGTAGAAAAAATTTTTCTATCTAACACTTAAAGGTATTGTTTTAAGTGACTCTCCAAAAATACCCTCCAGAACACTTAAGATAAGCAAGATGAAACAAAGTGAAAAATAGACAAAAACCTCTTCTAAGAGAGAGATAAATAATGTGACTACTCAACATGAATTTCATCAAGGAATCTTGACTGACACTGTTTACTTAAAAGGACTTAATTCATGGGCTTAGAAAAGTATTTGTAGTGCTTCGTTATAAGAAGCCAACCACATAATAGTACACAAACCCATAACATTTGATCATATTTTTTGTTCTGCTTTTGGGGAACAGTTATCACTTTAACTCTCCATGCTAAACTATTCTCTCTAGAAAGTGACGTTTTATGGACTGTAATACAGAAGTTTTCTTTTCCACCATAGCCTGATTTTTTCATTCTGATTGTTGTATTGATTTTTCCTTCTTTTCAAAGCCAGTCTAAATTAGCCACTGTTATTAGACAAAAAAAGTTTTGTCATCCATCTAGAATCCTTACATTCTACATTTTTTCCTGTAAAAAGTCCTTGTAGGAGTATAACCAGAATAATAATAAGCAGCAAGCATATTCTTTCTGCTGTAGGAACTTGGAATTCTCTGGAAAAGAGAAGCTACACCTTTTTTTTTCTTTTATCCTCATAAGAAAGTGGATACAAAGACTTAGATGAGTTGGGATATTCAGATGCCATTCACAGTGCTGAGGAAAAGGTCAAGATGTTCTTGACACTGATATTCTTAAGTCCTGTACACAAGCTGCTGGGACACTGTTTTACTTAGTGATATCTCTTTCTGTTGTCATTTAGTACAGGGACGGAGAATGAGATTTAAGAAAACTTATTACTAATTTATATTGTATGGAGCAATATCTTTTTATCTGGTGGATCCATTCTAGATCAAAATGTAAGGCTACTTACATGTTAAGTCATTCAAAGAAAGTAAATAAAAATATGTCCATAATCTAGACCTTAGGGCATTATATAAATATTTTGTCATCTATGAAAAAACGATGTACTTTTATCAAATCACAATAGAAGTAAGGAAACTGCTGCCATATTTAATAGAATAATTTCATGGGTTTATTAGCCCTCTACTAGGACACATAGAAAGAAACACTTTGCTGATTCCCTGAACTCACAACCTTTTCTTCCTAATTCTAATACTTTTCTTTATTTTATTTATTTACGGGGAAAAAAAAAGTGTTATTGTGGTTATTAAAAACAAGTTTTAATAATAATAGTAATTATCTAGTGTTGCTAAAACAATTTGATTTAATGGGACTGAACTCAGATATCTTTATATCAAAGGGAGTGAAAGGTTTATGATCTAATTCTTAATGAGTCTTTTGAAATATATTTATTGTAAAATGATTTAATTTCACAGTGTTGTACTTGAGAGAATCTAATGGAACAACATATCAAGAACCACTATAGACCTTGGAGCCTTATCTATGAGCAGATCTGCTCTGTTAAATTTTAACAGAGAAGGAAAGTTGCATCTATATTATGTATTTTATACAGATAAAAATAAAAATGAAATGTTCTTTTGGAACATTATTCCATGTAATATATTTTTATGGAGAGTAGGTACAATTTAATTAGGTTGTAGTCCCTTGAGATCTGAAAGATCAAAAGAACAAAGAGTCAAACTCAGAAAAAGATGTTTTGGTTTTCATTAAAATATAATGATACTCTTAATGCTTCTCGATTATTTTCATAGTCAAAGATTAACAATAACACATTAGGAAATAATAAAGTGGGTTTTTTTTGTCCTGGATGTCATATTAGAAACAGGAAACCGTTTTGAATATGAGAGCAGTTATTTTGCATGAAAGGTAAGTTCTGTGCTTCATTGACAATGTAAACATTATAGACCTTTCTGTCAAAATATATTTAAGCATTCTGTACATTAAAAAAAAGAAATTCAACTCCCTTTGCAGAAGAGGAAAATTTCAAAAAGTAAGGAAGTGGACATTTTTCTTAATAGTAGGTGGGGGTTATTACATTTCAAAGCAGTATCTTTACCAGTGAAGGATGTTTTTGTATGGATGGAGGGTGAAATTCAGTGGGCACAAGCTGATTCACTGGAGCTTCTAGGCACTGCTGAAGTTGAATAAACAGACAAACAATCCTCCAGTATATAAATGTACTGGGTACTTGTCAACTGTAAGCTAAGGATGACATTTAAATTTCTTCATCAAGAGAATTCATATTCTCTGGAAATATCTACAAACTTGGACTGGTTTACAAAGAGTTTTGCTGGTCTCCAGGTATTTTGCAGGTAGTGGCAAGTCAAGTTTCATTTAAATGTGGAGCAACTGTTACAAAGTCCAGGATCCTGTATATATCTCTCTTGGAGTGAGGGAGAGTCTTCCACAGTGTCTGTGATGAATTTAGCAAGAAAGTAAACACAATGGCTGATTCCTTGTGTTAAAATTATACAGTTATCATGCAATTCTAAACTCTGTGACAAGCTAAAGACCATTACAGATGTTACCTGTTTTCTCTGTAGTTTATGAATTGTGTATTATGTTCTTTTTAACAAAATGTGACTGGGTATCAGAAAGTAAGGAGCAAAACCACTATGCTGGCCTTGTCCCTGGGTTGCCCTTTTATTTAGGTTCTATAGGTTTTGGTTACTTATTTTTCACTGGTTTTAAAAGACTTTGTTCTAGTTTTTGCTCAAATCCAAACTAGCTTTGGTGTTTAATAGCTCTGTTGATTTATATTCACTAAAAGGAAAAAATATATCCAGTAGGCTCACAAAGCTCTAAAGATTTTTGAAGCACTGACAGTGTGTGCTGAGACACAATTTCCTGATCTGTGTATCCCTCCAGCTTTGTATGGTGCTGCTGATTAATTTTTTTGTAGCAAACTGATGTCATGGTTTGACACTGGCCCAATGCCAGGCACCCAGGAGAGTCCCTCGCTCATTCGCCCTCCCCTGCCACAGCTGGGCAGCAGAAAAAAAAATAACAAGGGGTTTGTGAGTGAGATAAGGACCAGGAGAAGCACTTCAAGGGCAAAACGGGCTCAACTTAAGCTGCAAAATGAATTTAACACTAACAGAATCAGAGGAGGATAATGAGAAGCAAAATAAGCCCTTAAAACACCTTTCCCACCTTCCAGCCTCTCCCTTCTTCCCATCGACAGCACAGGGAGACAGGGCATGGGGGTTGGGTCAGTTCATCACCCAAGGTTTCCTTCCCTGCTCTGGGAGAGGAGTCCTTCCCCTGTGAGGCTGTGGGGTCCCTCCTACCGGACACACTGCTCTGTGAACTTCCCAGGTGTGAGTCCCTCTCGTGAGCAGCAGCGTTACCACCCCTGATGCAGCGTGAGTCCCTCCCACAGGCACACAGTCCTCCCAGAACTGCTGTGGCATGGGTCTGTCTTTCCATGGGGGGCAGTCCTCCTAGGACAGGCTGCTCCAGCCTGGAAGCAGGAGCCCTCTCTTTCCACTGGATCTCCCACTGGCTCACAGCCTCCTCCAGGCATCCACCTGCTCCAGCATGGGCAGCTCCCCCACGGGCTGGGGGTGGATCTCTGCATCCCCCGTGGACCCCCATGGGCTGTGGGTGGATCTCTTTGTCCCCTGTGGATCCCCATGGGCTGGGGGTGGATCTCTGCATCCCCTGTGGATCCCCATGGGCTGCAGGGGCACAGCTGCTGCACCAAGGCCTCACCATGGCCTCCAAAGGAATCTCGGTTTGGCGCCTGGGGCACCTCCTGCCCTTCTTTCTCCACTGACCTTGGTGTCTCCGTGTTGTTTTCCCTCACATGTTCTCACCTCCTCCTCTTGTCTGGCTAGAAGCAAAAACTGTGTGATTTTGTTATGATTTTCTTCTTAAATATGCCATCACAGAGGCACTACCAGCCTGTCTCATTGGCCCAGTTTTGCCCAGCAGCATGTTCATCTTCAGGGCCATCACAGATTGGCTCTGCTGGATGTGGTGGAAGCTTCCAGGAGCTTTTTACAGGAGTCATCTTTGTGGCCCCCCTGCTGCCAAAAACCAGGCCGTGCAAAACCAATACAACTGAATACACTGATGCATAGAATATTTAAGATTTGCTTACTAAATTACTAAAAAAAAACTATCAAGCATTAAAAAAACAACAAAAGTTGATGAAAAGAGAGAGGCAAAAAGCATTGCCATATATGAAACATCATTTTTTCTAAAGAAATAAAGAGTAAGAATCATAACACTGCACCATCCAGGGGAAGAATCGTGAAAATTAAGATTGTAGAAAATATGGAACACATGGGAAAACCAGTAATACTTCAAACTGACATCATTTTGTCTTGTATAAAAGTACAACTAATTAGATTTTTCTCATCTAATAGAGTACAGTTTTCCCACCATTTTCAAAGCAATTTGTTTTGTATAGACAATAGTTCAGTACAGGATAGATGCCTTTATATATCTAATTCCATCTATTCTAGAACTGTGCAATTCAATTGATATCTAAGATAATTAACACATCTCCAAATTGTGCTGGCACTCATCTCACAATGCTGCTATCTTAGTGCTAGCTGCAGCCACTGGCTTTGGAGATCTTACTTAGAAAACATTATTTTTTGCCACTTTTAATGACTATTTTGATAGTTTCACTCTTTTGGTGAGTTTCACCAGAAGAATGTTCTCTACTGTGTGTTCTAAACTGGGAGAAGATTTGCTAACAAAAGACTATAGAGTGAAGAACAGAGAGAGATATATATCTGTATTAAAAAATATCAGAAAAAAAAAAAACTTCAGTGTTAGAGTTTAATACTATTAAAATTAATAACATCATGCTATTATTTAAACTATTACACGGTAATATTTCTATATATGTCATCTATTACTGTTTCAAATTAATATTATATCTTTTCCCCCCTCCTTTTCTATTAATTAAACCATAATATGGGAGAAAAGCATTTGCCAAGTGGATATGAAAGGTTATCTTTACAAGCCATTGTTAGATTAAGATTTTTGTTCTAAATTATAACATTCTAAGAGGTGTTGAAAGTCAAAGGTGGAGCTATTTCCCAGAGTAACATAACAAGTCCTGTGCTCCCACCCACAGAGACATCAATACAGAGGGTTTTCAGCCAAGGCTTGCAAATACAGAACATATTTTTCATTACTGAATTGCATCTGACTGAGCCAAAACCCAGTATCTTCCAGGTATTCAGTAATTCCTTTCCAAATAATGTGTTGGTATTTTCTTCTTTCTTTAATAGTCACACTGAAAAAGAGTCAACCAAGTCTTGTGACTTTGTTTAGTGCAGAAGACTCCCTCACACATAAATAGGGAATGTAGATGTTATAGTATTTGATGAATCATTACAGTTTTTTGTTGTTCACAGCTGACAGAAAATTCAGGTAAAAGGAAGTCTAGAATCTGTTGTTGTTTGGGCCTTGATACCTCCTCTGAAACATAACAGTAGGTACTGTGACTTTGCCTTTTCTGAGGCATTTTATTATGCATATATCATGAAATGTTGTCATTTTCTTTCTAAAAGTCTTTCCCTCTTAACTGTCTTACTTCATATGCATTACTGATTTTTTTTAAGTAAAAATCCATATAAGTGGTTAGTAATCAACAATACTTCAGCTTTCAAAGGACACTCCTATTGACAACTACATAATTATCTAAAATACTCTTGATAAACTTTTGATCTTTGCAGAGACATTTGTACATGTATTTTTCTCATTATTCCTTAGAATGTATATGAATGCAAGTTATATGTGTAGATCTGTAGTTCCAGTATGTAGCATTACAGACCTCTGTGCATGCCCTTAATACTGGACTGTGTGTGCTCTCAATGAAAAGACCTAATGAAATAAACAAACAAGACTAGAAGATACTTATGATTGCAGAATATACATATGAGGCACATAGTTTACTTTTTCTTTGAAAATATGAAATAGAAAATACCCATTAAATCTAGAAATTGAATTATTGTTTTTAATGGAAAAATTCAATTATTTATTTAATGTTTATAAATACCAGAGTTTTCATAAAGATATTTGGTAGAGTATTTGTGAATACTTTCCTATAGGAGACACTTTGAGGTTTCTGTTGAATCTTGGATGGTGAAAAATCTGTTATTAAATCTTCATATATGTACATACTTACACTTATTTTCAGTAGAAAAGATTAATTTTAATCAGATAAAAATAAATTGTCCATTGACAATTTTTATAAAGACATATAAAGTTGAAACTAGTTATGTATCATTAATAAATAAAGACTGCTAAGAGCTGGGAAGTAGAAACTCAAGAAAAAAACAAAGTTCTGTAATAATATATCTATTTTAAGAATAGATAAGCCAGCTTGAAGAAGTAGTATTTTAATCATAAGTTCCTAATGGTAAGTCATATATTCCTTAATCAGAGCTGAAAATGTTTCGAAGATTCTTGATACTGTATGAATTACATTCATAAATGGAATTCAAGTTTTCATTATTACTGTATGTACTATTAAAAAAAATCAAAATGCTTCTTTTTCAAGTAGTTTAACTTAAATCGAGATTGTATTATATTCAGCATTATTTTCCACTTTGGTTAATACAGTGCTATTAAACAGTTCATTTCAATCTGTCTCTTAATTCACATTAGGATTCAGCCTGCCTGTTTCAATGTCTGTCTTTTAAAAGGGAAGCAAGTAGAGTTTTGCACAATGTAAAAGATCCAGGGCCTGCTGAATCTCTGGGAAACAACAGGGAAACACCTGTAATACTCCACAAAGGGATCAGGACATATTTCTCTAGTAAGCTGTCGTGGGCAATGGCCCAACTAGGCAGCCAGAAAGTTGTGATCTTATTGTCAGCACAGAAAAATCTTGGGACAAATCTGTGGTGAGTTGACTTGGGCTGGCCATCGGGTACTCACCAAGTCATTCTGTTATTCCCTGTCCACCAATAGGACAGAAAAAGAAAAGATCATGGGCTGAGGTAAAGACACAGAGATCACTCAGCTGCTACCAATACAGGCAAAATAACTGGACTTTTGGAAAATAATTTCATTTATTGCCACTTAAACAGAGCAGGATAATGAGAATACAAAGTAATTTAAAACCCCCATCCACTCAAACCCTCCTTCTTTCTGTGCTTAACTTTATTCCTGAATTCTCCACCTCCTACTCCTCCACAGTGGAGGAAGGGAATGGGGGTGATGGTTAATTTAGTAGCAGGTCTCTGCTGCTATTTCCTCCTCAGGGGGAGGACATCTCAAATTCTTCCCTTGCTTCAGTGTAGGTCCCTTCCATAGGGTGCAGTACTTGAGGGAAAGACTGCTCCAGTGTGGGTTTCCCAGAGGATCACAAGTCCTGCCAGTAAACCTCCTCCAGCATTGACTTTTTCTGCACAGGGTCACAGGTTCTGCTGGGAGCTCTATCCAGCGTTGGCTTACCCAGAGATGCCCCACTCCATGATGTGGGCTTCTTGGCCAGAGCTGATGTGGATGCCCCATGACTGAAAGGCTCAAGGCCAGGTTGAGGGCCTTGAGCAACATGGTCTAGGGCAGGGTGCAGCTACCCTTGCTAGGGGGGTTGGATCCAGAGAATCTTTAAAGGTGCCTTTTAATCCAAACTACTCTGTGGTTCTGTGATACAACTATTACGTGTCATTTTGGGGAAAAAAAAAAAAAAAAAAAAAGAAAAAAAGAACTAAAGCAAAACCCCAGCACTAAAGCAGGTGTCTCTTTATTTTCTCTAGCAAAAGGAGATACTTCCTGCTTCACAGGAATGTTACAAATGAAATAATTAGCCTTATATAAGATACAAAAAGTACTGTAAATACAGTGCATGCTTTAACAGCTTAAATTGATACCTATGTATAGCGGAGGGATTTTTACTGAATTACTTCATTTAAGTTAAAACAATCCACCAGACAGTAGCTTTTCCAAGAAAGCCTAATCTCCTAATAACAAAATTAAAAACAGCTTGTGAATTCTTATTTGCTTGTCTACTCTAGCTTAATTGTGTTCATATTTATGCATTTATTTATGATTCTTTGTCAATTTATAATTTCCATGTTAGAGTGTTTTGAGCTGTAAGTGATAAATCTGCCTTAAATGGGAGTAAAGGAGTAAGTTACTTTCAGAATGGCATACTTCTGTTCAGATAGGTAAGGCTGCATTAAAAATGCAAACTTCCTTTTGAAACTCACTCTCTGAAAATCCACATGAACCAAAGCTTGTACTTGTGAACAGTAAATGCTACAACTGGTGACTGGTTATTAGTACAGTTGACTGCTTCCAAGTTTTCTGATAATATTATTTTATTTCCCTCATGTAAACTTGGATGGGACTGCAGGGAGATGAGTGAACAGTACTAACAGTACTAAGCATGAGGATTTTCCTTTAGGGCTTTGTCAGAGTCTAATATATTCTGACCAAGTTTTTTTAAATTATCTACTTGTGGAAAGTGTGATGCTTAATATTGAATTTTAATTTTTTATGCTATACTGAATTTTAATTTAGTGAGGGATACAACCGTATAGGTAAATCACAGGACAGGTACAAATTACACCTATGAGAATATGATAGTTGTAATTTACAGCAGAATCACAATACAAATGCAATGCTTACTAATGCTCTATAGTCTAAAAGATTATTTCACTGTAGAGACAAAGCCAGTTGATCCACTTGACTGATGAAATGCACTCTGGCTGGTTCATATGTAGCCATTTATTCAGGCCAAGGGCCACCCTTCAATCCCCTTTGTGCTGAGATAAATTCAGCATTCTTTGCAAAAGCCACGGTCAGGCAATACATATATTTTTCCCTGAGCCTCATGAATGAGCCTCCTGTGTCAGTCTTCTTACAGCCTTCTTCCATTTTAGTGTTTCAATAAAGACTGAGAGTAAATTGCTGGCTGAAAAGTTTTGGATACAATAGATCTATATAGTTATCATTTGTTTGGATTAGAAATTTCCACTCAATTACACATATATATTAATAAGCATAAGTAAATAAAAACTAACATTTAAAATTTCCAGACACATCTGAAAAACAAGAAATATACAAGAAATCAGGACAAATATTTTTAAAATGAAATGATGCTTTTATTGTCTATTATCATTGGTTTACAACTGATTTTGATACCAAATTTGAATACCTATTTAGTAAAGTAAACTCAAGGCTAGTCAGAAATGTTTCTCCAGAGATGTGACACAGAACCAGGTCAGTAAAGAAGCTAATGTTCTCACCTTATTTTAGGTATGAAGGAGGTTTGAATTCAATGAAAAGAACTAACAATGAAAAATTACTTTGGCATTTCAAATGGTTAGATTTAATTTATATTTTTGAGCACTATTTTGCATTTCCAAAGAATACTGTGACATAATAATTAGACAAATGATATATGATGTGCTATGCTAGATGAGAAAAATGACAAATCTGTTTTTTCTAAAAAATGAGTAATTTTATTGTCAAATATTTTCAAAATGGCAAAGCCCATATAGAAGAAAAAAGAAAAAATATTTTCTTTACCATTTTGGGACTAAGGTTCATACAGTAGCAGTGAGCCTGTACTGTCAAGGCTAATCATACAGCATAGAAAATAGCTAATTTCATAGAGAAAAATATAATACCTGTCCAAAAATGCAATGAAGTAGCTGTTCATAATGGAATCCAGTTTTGGAACAAAAAAAAAAAAAAAAAAAAAAAAAAAAAAAAAAAAAAAAAGAAGAAAAAAAATAAAAAAAAAAAGCAGGAAAAAAGTTATGATGAGCTTTAGAAAAGCTCATCCCTCAGCAGGTTTAAGATGTGGATGCCAAGTATCCTATCAAAAAAAAAATTATTAAACAAGATAAATAGGAAATTTGGTTTTAGCATCAAAGGGGCTAAATGACACTACTTGAAGAGAAAATCATAATGAAAACTCAGTTTTGGAAGCCACACCCAAACAAAATGAAATTAAAAATTCTGAAACTATTTTTGGAGGGGCTTGATAGAGCAGTCCAAGAGAGATTTAATTCATCCAAACTAACAACCCAAACCCCCCAAACAAACAAAAGAGAATAAAACCAGCTTTGCAGAGATGTACCACATAATTTAATTCCACTGAAAGAACTGGGAATAGTGGGTCATTTTCTTGCTGGGCAACTGCTTCAGCCATCAAATAAAGCACAGTAAAACCAGAATAAAATGTTTGGCTTCTCAAATTAAATGATTTTCTTTTTGGAAGATATATTAAAATTAAACGTAAATTCTTAGCTCAAATATATTTCAGCACATTTGAAATTATGCCCTTCTAGTCATACTGAGAGAATAATGGTATTCAATAGAGTGACTGAATTTTAAACTGTTTTTAAAAATTTACTTTTAATGATAAGGAAGAGAGAATGAGTCTCTAAGGTTTTCCCATTCTTGAACCCTATTTAAGACAGCAACGAATACTGGTTATTCAAGAATATGAATATGGAATAAGCATCATAACTCCTGCATAGAATAACTTCCTAAACTTCAAAAATTTTTTGCTCAGTCACATCTGTTCTCAGTAGCCTTGAACAGATTCTTCTTCAGGTCTTCTTCAGGTGTGCAGTTAGGTATATTTTGTAGTAGAAAATGAGCTGCATAATGTAGCAAATCAAAGTGTTTATACAAATATCAGCACTGCATAAGCTATATTTTAGGAATGAATCTTTCAATAATTTGCTTTAAATGGAAATTATCATGTTATCTTGCCTATTAATGGCTAAGCTTTTATTCGCCTCAGGTCCAAATGCTTGTATTTCCAATAGACAGAAATATCATTACTATTGATGCATAATGGAATTAAAGTAGTTCCTTCAAACAGTCTTGAATTTTTTGTATGCAACATTGACAAAAAAATCAAAGTCCTTATTGGACTTGTGACTTTTGACACTTCCCTCTTTTCAGGACTCCACATAAAAGGCAATGGTCTTATGAATTACCCCTATATTTTATAATATCAGTTTAAGGATTTCTTACCTGTTTTTTCCCCCCTGCATGGAAGTGGCTCAGAATTGGATATTGTCATAGTCTAGTGATCCCATAAGTGCATCAGGAATTTCTAACAGTCACTCTTCCTGGTGTGATTGCCCTTGCTACTGCAGGTGACAAAGAAAACCAAGGGAGATTTTGTCCAGGTCTTGCTAGAAGGATGAGGTAGCAAAGAAGACCAAAACACTGCAATAGCACTCATATTCTCAATAGAACTCAATATATTCTCATATTCTCTTATAACTTTACAGCTATAGGAAAGATTGCAAAATTTTATCAGGGTTTCATTTAGACATCCTGAACAATATGTGTCTGGGAGACAATGCTTCCCAAAAGCAATCATGAATTTGTTGCCTCAATACTAACCAAAATACAATTAACAGTCAACTAAGTAAAAAAAAAATGGAAAAAAAAAAAAAAGGAATGTAAAAGTACCATAAGTGTGAATTTGATAGCTCAACGTGAAAGATGTCCTTCTATCTTTTTTTTTGAAAATCAATAATCTATTAAGTAGGTACAGTACTCTGAACTACCCTTGTGACTTTCGATTCCTCAAAAGAGCTAAAAATTGATTTAATGCATAGTTTCTAATTGCAGCTATAGATTGCTTTTGAAATCTATATAGCTCATCTTCATTTCTTCTGTGTTTTCAATTTTACTTGCCATTTGTTCTGTTTTATTCTCCTTTGTTCTACAAAGATGAACACTTTTCAATTTTCTATGCATAAGTCATTACCCCTTATTGTTGCTTAGTGGGTCCTTTGGCATCTCTAGCTTAAGCCGAGTAATTAAAAGAGCTCAGAAAATCCTTAGCCTGAGCTTTCCACAAAGCAGAAAAGTGAATCGTTCCCCCAGTGGCTGCTGTTGAAAGGAAAGAAGGAAATTGAGGAAACAGGATGATTAAACTTTACACCACTATCTCATATTTTATTCAGTGTGATCATAGAATACTTAGGTAGTTCACCACCATGGGGAAATTTTTCATGTTGATTGATAGCAGTAGCTCCTACTTTCAACATGAGGAATTAAGATTTAAAAATATGCAATGATTTTAAAGTACTTCAATGTAAAAAACTGTTCAACTAACCAGATTTCATCTCAATACAATCTATTTAAATTGATGTGCTGAAGCAGAAAGTGACTGACCATCATTTAAATGAACAGCGACCCCCATGAGCTAAATATTAGATAGATCAACAGATGCTGCTATTCTAAGTAATAAAATTGTTCCTTAAATCCCTTCATGTACAAATAAGTGAATCATCCTATTTTCTTGTCAATTATTCCATTTAATTAATTTAAAAAAAAAGAAATCAACACAACATAACCCAGACAACTAGGGAAGGGAAGGAGAGGCTATGTTTATCTGTCTTTTGTTTTCATTGTAAGAACTACGCAATACTACTGTGACAAACTATATTTCTTGTTAATTTATACTCTGAATTGCAGAGAGAGCACAGAGATTTTCATCAGATCCCCTGGACATGATATTTATCTGTTTAGGTACTAACTTTAAAAACCAGGTTAATTCTGGACTCAGCTCAGTGGGACTGCACATCCACACACAGTTGAGTGACTGTATATGTTCCATGAATGTGCAGCAAATTTCACACTATAGCATATTTCATGGTGTAAAACAGCACAAATCAGATCCCTAAATAACCCACTAAGTTTTATGAAGAATTAGTAAATTTTATATATATATATATATATAATTTCTCATTTTAGCACACTCAATTCCTGGTATACTCTGAATTTTATTATATACACTGCTTTAGTAGCTAACTTGAACTATTGTCCAGCTTTTGCTTGTAAGATGGTTTTATAGCGTGATAGTAATACATGCTATTCTTCAGCTGTTTTGGAGGTCTATATGCCACTAGTGAAACCTTTTACTAAACTTAATAAAATATCAAGATATATTAGTAATTTGAACCTGAAAGACTTTTTGATTATAAGAATTATGTGTTAGTAAAAGAATTTTTTTTACTCTGCAGGGTGGGATGCTGTGTCCATTATATAGTGCACTGAAAAAAATATTTTTGTTCTAATTTCTACCAATGAAAAATTGTGAAATTCCATTGATATTTCATAGCACAATTCCTAAATGAGAATAAAAATTCCATTTTGTACACATATTTTAACAGAGGATTTTTGTTTGAATGCTCCTCAAGATTAGTCTAAAACGAATGAAGATTTTAAATCTCTGGATATTTGTAATACTTATATTGTCTTGCCTCTGAATGATATTGATTTGCTATCTATTACAGGGCAATTTCTGTCTCTAGGCTTCATGTTGTGATATTAGTACATGTACAGTGTTATTTTGATTGTAGAGTTGATACTACTTAAGTTGTGAAGTGTTGGTAAAAAAAAAAAGTGGAAGGAATGTTCAGAAGGAATGAAATTTTCAAAGAATCCTAAAAGGCTTAATACTCAGACTTGCTGAATTCCAGAAAGAGTTGAAAATCTACTCTTATCTGTTTATTTATATGAGCTATTTGAAACAACTCATTGCCAGGGTACTACATCCAGACATGGGTCAAAACTCAAATGGCTCAGCCTCACACTACAGCAAGACCCAAAGGTGGACTAGTCCTCTTCCTCCCCTCACCCACCAGCAGCCATGCTTTTCTTTTCAAGAAAATAGTCACTGTCAAATATTTTGAAAAGATAACAGTTTGTCTAATTGCCAGGAGTCATCTCAGAAGCACACTATGTGCCATCAGATATATCTGGCTGCAGACTGTCAAATACCAGCTTCAAAGAAACTTCATTGTTTCCCCCTTTTTCTGTGAGAGGCAAAGTGAAACTGGGGCATCTTGTTTATCCCAGTTAGAAAAAAATAGCTGGTGCTGTGCCTAATATAAATATAAATATAATTTGTAGAATTATCTTTATTTACAAAACATACATGCATATTTTTTCGTATCTGAGACTGCAATCTTCAACTAAGAACAGCAATTGTTTCCAAACCCTTCACATCTCATGTTCTCGCAGGAAGGCTGTTCAGGCTTTATGAGGTGCTTTGACTCCTTATTTTCACTCACACATACCTCCTCTACAGACTATCTAGTTGAATGTGCTCTGGATAGAGAGTCCAAGTGCCTGAATAGTCTGATATTTGCTTTCATTTTGAATGAAAATATGAATACTACCTCTATATAAGAGAAGAATAAAGTTTCAAAAGAACTTCAATCTAGTGACCACTATAGAGTTATTTATTGCTATCACATAGTCTACAGCATAATGAATGTCTACTGGAATTGAGATAATAAGTAAATAATAAAATAGTGTAACCCAGCATATATAATCCCATGGTAATGTCTGTTTACATGCACCAACCCAGTCTCTGAGGTACATAGCATGCATTATTAAACCCTAAATAAATACGTATTAGATTAATATCTAAAATTAGTTGCATCCATTAAGGTAATGTTTTGCCATATTTCATTTTCTCTGTCATTTATTGTACAAATAGCATAAATTCTAGAGTGAGAAACGATAAAACTAAAAATTGTATTAAATATATAATTCATTGCATAGGAAGCTAAACTATATTTTAATTTAATGCAACAATCCTAAACACATTAATGCTATGTGCTTCAAAACTTGGAATGGCAAACTGCTTGTGTTCTTATAAACTCCATTAACAAAAAAACCACAACCACAACAAATATATTTCAAAAAGTAATTATACGGTATTTTTAACTGTTCAACAGAGAATATGATGGGCTGAATGTAATTATCCTATAATCAGTGCACTTAACAGTCACATTCTGAACCAAACTTTGATTTCACAAACAAAGCTTCTGTGTCAGTTTTTCTTTCACTAGTTCAGGCACAATTAATCAACATACTGATATCCGATGAGACTGACTTTCAAGTCACAATTTAGCTGCTCAGTATCTCACTAATCATGCTGGCACAGTTTTTATGTTCAATAGAGTAGCAGTATCAGGCCAAAACTTCAATACCTTCAGGCAAAGAGGGTTTTAAGTAGCTAGAGCAAATTTCTCTTCCCAAGTGAGAATTACAGTGTCTTTACAGGTTGTGCTGTCACTCTAATTCTTTGTATTTTCAAGGGGGAAGAGGACAGGGGAAGAAGAAGAAAAAGAATAAATAATTTCAAGCACTGTTCCTGATACATTTTGTCCTGATCTACATTCTGGAATAAAGAAGATGAAAAAAAAAAAAAAAAAAACTAATGAATATAGAAATCCTGATTCTGAGAGCCCTGTCTGAATTAATACCTGTATGGATAAATTTAAATTCCTGACTATTTGGCACTTTAAGTTTGCTGAAGTGATACTATGAAGGATGTCACAGGACAACAGACATCTTGAAGGCTGTCTGAGCTCAAGAACACTGATTCAGCAAGAAAAGCCTGACACTTTGGGATACAGTCACTTCAGAAATGAAAAGCTGCTCATTTAAAATGAAATTCAATCTATTGAATTATTCAAAAATAATTGATTACATTGGGTATAAAACCCCTCACTAGCACTTGCTCACATTAATGAATTAGAAATAGAAAACACTGTCAGAATAAAAGAATAAATACAGCTAAATTTGTAGACAGAAATACTTTGCAGTAGACAGCAAAGACTGCATAATTGGATAGTGCAATCTGACAGCATGTGAAGTGTAGTGAACATGGAAGATTCACCTAGTGTTAATTTTGCCTGGGAATGTAATTCTAATGAATAGCCTTTCAAGTCCAGGTATTTTTTACTTAAAAAAAAAAAAAAATATCACAGCATTTACATTCTCATCTATTGGCATTGTGTCATAAAGAAGCAAGTTGATTTGAAAGATGAATCATATGCAGTTTTTCTGTCATGATCATCGATTATCTTTCAACCTATAAAGACTGCATAAGGTTATGAAGCACTTAAAGATTTATTACCTTTATAGATCTATCTTTTCTGTGGTGATGAAAGTAAACATAAATCTGTTTTACCAAATGATACAGTAAACATGATTGCCTTAAATAATTAAAAACATATTAAACATAAAGAAATAGCATTCACTGCAATTTTTTCAAGTTAAGAAATGAATTGAATAAACATTTTTAATATGGTGTTCTGCTTTGAAGAGCTTGACAAATATTTTTATTTTGCACTTTGTCAGAATGCATAGAAACACCCCCCAAATATCAATGGCATTTAGAGGCCTAAGAAAAGTACTGGGTTTTCTTCTGCATTGCAAGTGAAGTTGGGGAAGATATGTAGGAAGAAAGAGAAGCAACAGTAAAAAAAAGTGATGACAAAGAAGCAAACAGAAATCAGCAGAATTGAGTTTGCAGAGCATCTATTAGTGTTGCTCATGATTGATAGACATTGGCCAAACAATGCACCCACAGGCATGTATGAACCCTGTACCAAAGAACAACAACCCATTTTAAGTTGACAGAATCTTCCAACCTACAGAAGTTTCCCTTCCCCTCTACCTTGGTATGGCTCTAAAACAGCTTATGTGGCTGTTCTGTAGCCACTTGCAGTTAAATGATGTCATGTCAGCAAAGCTTTTAATTTTTAAAGCTGTTTAAGATGACTGAGGTCATTCTGATTAAAATTAATTAGGTCTTGATTGTAGCTATTCATAGATTGTTGAGAATACAGACATTCTGGTGGAGAACAGATGAGTTTACAGCAGTAATTCCAACACCCTCAGACATCCCCAGAAAGCTATGCCTGCCCACACACTCAAAAGTCATTCTTAAAAGGCAAATCTAATCCCAGCCTTTTTCCTCAGTAATCCTTTTCTATACTCCATAGTGTACAATCAGCATAATAGCAGCACTTTGTGCTAAATCCTAATGTAATTCTCAGGGTACATGTAGAAAATGATCCAACTAGTACCCTACTGTGTATTGCATTACTACATGCACAGGTGTTGTTTGCAAAGGATTAAAGTTGCTCTTAGATGATGTTTGTAGGTACAAAGGAGACAACTGAAATACTCATTGTTGATCTGGATAAACAGCAAGTCTATTCCTCAAGACACAATTGATTCTGGAAGCATCTGAGAGCTTTGAGGCTTTTGCCTCTTCATCATCTACAAGAATCTGGGTTTAGTCAGTAGAAAAGTAATGTATGTGTAGATTCAATGGGTAATGGTGACTCCTTAGACCGGTTTTTTGGACTATAATTCCAGTTGTCATAAGATCTCAGCATCACCCTTTGTACTCCTTTCTGGATTGAGGCAGAATGGCCAGTAAGGCCATGGGCACTGAACTGATGTTAGACTAAGCTTGAAAAATGCTAAAAGGCACTGTACATAGGAAATCTGACATACAGAAAATAAGGAAATACTTTGTTTAGTAAGTCTGTGTTATGATATATAAATTTTTCCATTAGAAGTTGACATCGATGCCTGTTACATATATCAAGGTCTTTCATTTGCTAGAAAATCATTGTTCTATACATCAGCACTGGAGTGTTGATAATATATTCTTAAAAGGAATATTGTGAGCAGGCTATATTTAATTTGTGTAAGATCTATCTATCTATATTTGTATGTGGATGTATTTACTGCTGAAATTAATAAGTACTTCTTTAGTAGAATCATTTAAAAATTAGAATTTTTATTTAAAAATATTGTTTATAATATTTTTGTATGTCAGAGATGTTCATGTCATGGATGGTTAATATTTATGTTAATTCTTTTAATTAGAAATTTATTTAGAATTTATATTTTCTGTCATTTCCAAGATAAGCTCTCTAAAACATGTTAACTAATTTACTGCTACCTTCTTATGAAATCTCATTTTAACTTTATGCTGACACTGAACCTTTGCCACAACCTTTCACTTTCACATAAAAGTGTTTGAGAAAGTAGCTTTGCTCAAGCCTTCAACCACCTCCCACATACCATTATCATTCATCTTTTTCAGTCTATATTTGTTAGCCCAGAAAGAAAACAAGCCTTCCTCATGTAACTATCAGCCAGTTGCTATATAGTAGCCAGTGATTGTATTGTCTTCCCCACATATCTTACACCAGCAGTGGCTGGTAAACTTCTCTTTTTTACCATTGTGTAATAAATACACAAAGAATTGGCTTTACAAGTGTTGCCAGCTGTTTTCCCCTGCAGTGACTAGAGAGACAGAGACTCTGCACTGATTGGGCCACCCTGTGTGAAGCAGACAGCACAATATCCTTCAGAGATGCCTGTCCCTCTCCTTTGATGGTTAAAGGGGTCCACATAATCAGCTTAGACTATTAGACAGATGAAGATAATCTTACCCTCCTCACTGTGTATCTGTTATTATTTCTATTAATCTCATGTATGAATGTAACATACAGTAATCCCTTGAAAAGAGATACCTGAAGCAGGATCAGCTCATCCAGTTTCTTTCAGATCTCACCACAGTGAGTTTTCTTTTCTACTTTTCATCTTTTTCTCTCTAATCATGTTTATGCTTTCAGTGTGGCAAAGTAAATCCACTATTTCTGAAAGTTTTGCTCTGAGGTATCTTTGTAACCCTTGGCAGTTCTGGTGTCAGATTACTTCAACAGTTAACAGAGAGCAGCAAATGTTACTAAAGTTAATTGTTAATTTCAAATATATAAAATGAAATAAACAGACAATTACATACTGAGAAAATCTGCTTGGTGGCTGTCCTTCTTTGAAATGTAGCTGGTTTATAACTGTACTCATTGTCTCTTTATTTTACAGACCCCCTCTTAGATGATATGAATTGGAAAAGTTCATTTCAGTGACCAACTCCCACTCAAATTACACAGTCAATGTCACACTAACTTTCAGATTTCATGACTTAATTTCAGAAAAACCCTTCAGAATACAGCTATTAGTGATGGAAACAGGAAAAAATAATGCTCCTCTATATCCTTGGCATGTACAACACTTGCAGTAGGAGAATGACTAGATATTTCAGGCATTGGTAAAAAAAAATACAGGATCTTCCCCTGCCTCTTAGGACATTGTAATCAGTCCATCTTAGGCAATTAGACACCCTATTTTATTCACAATGACTGCGTGGTACTGACTGTGTCATTTATAAAAAATTTACAGTCTCAGTCCAATTGCTACTAGATGCAGTTTTAGCATAGAAGCCAAGGAATATGTATTCATTTTCTGTTAATTTTTCAGCAATAAATATTCTTAAAGGACAGAGCAGAAGAGCATTGACCGTGCTATGTTGAAGAACCTGCCTTATGCCAATTTCAATGTGACTTCTATGGAGTTTTGTTCTGGGACTACCTCTTTCATAAGCTGCCTATCTGGCACCCTTGATTTTACACATGGAATATCATTACATTCATGAGATATGTTTGTTATCTTCAGCAGTCCATTATTTTTGCACTAAGCAACATAAGCTATATAAAAAAGCTTAATTTTAGTAGAAAAAAAAAAAAGATTTATATATAATAATGCTGTAAAATACTTACATTTGGCTGAAAGACCACTTACTGGATTTCTAAAACTCATTGAATTTATATGGAATAACTTTACTAAAATATGGATCAGCATGCAGAAAAAATATCAATATATGTACGTACAATTTTTTCATTTAACCGCTTTACCAACTGCCATTCTGTATTCAACTAGCTGATCTGCTAACCAGTGTGAAGAAAAAAAAAATGTAAAAGGTGTCAGTTTTTTCAACAATTTTAAGTCAGTGATATTGACAGAAGTGACTCTTGGGTTTTGTCATTATTATAAGAACAAAAGAAAGCTCTTACTGAAAGACATCCAAATAGCAAAAAATCTGGTGAAAGATCTGGAGCACAAGTCCTGTAAGGAGCAGCTGAGGGAGCTGAGGTTGTTTAATCTGGAGAGAGGGAGGCTCAGCAGAGACCTTATCTCTCCCTGCCACTGCCTGAAAGGAGGCTGTAGCCAGCTGGGGGCCAGCCTCTTCTCCCAGACAAGGGACAACACATGAGGAAAAAGACACAGGTTGCACCACAGTAGGTGGGTTTAGATAGGATATCAGGAAAATTTTGTTACTGAAAAGGGTTTGCAAACACTAAAATAGGCTTTCCGGGGAAGTGGTGGAATCACAATTCCTGGAAGTGTTCAAAAAATGAGTGGATGTGGTGCTTGGGGATATAGTTTATTGGTGGATTTAGAAGTGCTAGTTTTACAGGTGATCTAGAGGATCTGAAAGATCTTTTCCAATCTAAATGATTCTGTAATAAAAACAAAATACAAAACAATAAACCCCAACCAAGCAAACAAAAAAACCCAGTAGCTTAGCAATGTCTTTTGCATTGTTATGTTCTTTAAAAGTCCATATACTTTTCATTGCACATCAGTATTTATGTTTGAGATTTCTTTTTTTTTTTTTTCCCAGAACTGATGGGGCTTTCTAACAGCTAATCTTTTGAACTTACATAAAGCCTGCCCTAGTCAGAAAATCTTTGACTCTTTGAATTGGCATGACATATTAAGGTGATTTTGCCTGTAAGCAATACATATGGCCATGACAATCTATGTTTGCAAAATTTCTGTCAGGTTTTATATTAACACATCCTGGATACCTTGGCTTTTTCTTATCCATTACACCTTACAGAACACAGTGTATAGAAAAGAGCTTTCGTTCAATGCTGGCTCATATATTGGAGATAGTGGACAAAAATAGGGAAAAATGAAGTACCATTTCATCTTAAATGCATTTCATGTAAAGAAACATTAGTTAGGCCATTATAGGTCATCACGCCCAGGTTAAACAGTTCCTTTTATATGAGTGCATCTATTTGAATGTTAAAGCTTATAAAATACTGAGCTGAGCTTCATTATAAGGTATTTTTTCTCTTAATAAGTATACAGGAACAGAGAAACCTCTAAGAAGTTTTAATTTTAAAAAAAAGCAGACAAAAAAATCTTTACCAGGTATTAGTAAACATACAGGTTTCTACTATGAAGGAAGTAAATTATGCAGGGGAAAATGATCACTATATATATTGTTGCTCCTTCTTCTTAGGTGTATTTAATTGAAAGTGACAAAAAGCTGACCTAAGATATTTCAAAATTTACTTGTCAGATATGCTCCAATTCAAAGTGCAATGTTAAATAGCTTTCCTATATAGTCATAGAGTAATCATCCTTTATATTTATGCTCCTAATTTTTTTCAATTTTACTTAATAAAAATGTAGCAAAAATTTCTAAATTTCTTTTCTTTTTCTTTCTCCTAAATCCTTAACTACTAGAAAGCATACACGGAAAATGCCACCATTGAATAAACTGTTTTGCTACTAATTCTGGATTCTTATGATTATTATAATCTAGTTGTGCACACAAGGAGAGATTTTTAAGGAAGGCTCTTATGGTACATCCACATATTTTTAAGTTATGAAAAAAAAATAAATAAAGCCCAACAGACTTTTTGAAAATTACTGTGTAAAAACCCAACTTGTATCTACCCTTGCGAAACTTTTATCAACAGGTGAAAGAATTTTATATCTCCTTAATTACCTGGCTCTTACTTCAATAGCTGATAGAGAGTATTGTTTTTCCCACCTTGAGCAGATTGACTTTTCAGGCCCTCTTAATGGGATTTTTATAAGGCTGTTTGAGACAGATGGCCTTCTGTCACCTGTCTGGTCTCTTATCTTTCTGACTATCCAAAATATCTTTTGCAGAGCTGTTTGCTTCTCTTATACTTCTGACCATGTCAGCATTCTTGGTATTTATTATATCAATTTATTATATATCTATTTATTATATTTATTATGTTAGTCCAGAAAAAAAAAAAAAAAAAAAAGGTTATTTTGGTTCATGCAACTGGAAGTTGAATTGAAAAAAAAAATTAAAAATAGCGGACAGAGTGAATGAGTATGTGGTGAGGCACAATCCATAGAACATATTTTAATTGATTGATAATCAAATAAGAGGTAGGAAATAAGGAGGGAAGTTAGTGATCATGATCTGACTTCAATCATATGCTGTTCAATACATTTATAAAGACATAAAAAAGTAATTATTAGCAAACTGACACCTTAAGTGAGTCAATGTTATTTACAGTAACCCAAATTGAAGGTAATGAAGGAGTTTTAGAAAGATGTCATTACATTAATTGACCTGGAGGTACAGAGACAGATGTTTTAGATGAACTTTCTTTCTCTGTTCTCTTTCCTGGGTATCTGATATTTTTTCTACCAAGTTAACTTTCATGCCTTCTCTCATGATGCAGTTTGGAAAGCCTGATTCTTTTCCCTGGCAAGACTGACACTTATTTCACTTCAAATGAGGTTCATTGAAATAAAGTTCAGTGTTGTTTCCACCTTTTCTTTCTTCATTATCTGCTCACTTTTTAAATTTCTGAAACATGTCTGTTTTATCTTTTGCAATCTCATCACAGAATTGGGAGGGGAACTGTATTTTATTATCTGTTTGTAAAGCATGATATAAATTCACAGTGCTACATACTCAGTATTTAATAAAAATGCCAAACCATAAAATTAACAACTCATACCCTTGCCAAGGTGCTCATTTGGCAGAAAATGGAGGCTCAGCTACAGATGGGTTCTAAATTATGAAATAACTCTGTTATTTGAATTTTGATAGAAATGTCCAGGTTCTATATTTTGACATCCTCTACAGGAGCTGATTTCAGCTTGTGCCAATACAACAGTTGATAAAGAAATGGCAGCTTAGATTCTGTCTCTCCTCGTGCATCTGTACAAACAAGTCAGAAATTCTTCATCTGGTACATTTGGGGCAGGGAATAAAAATCTTAACATGGTACACTGGTTTTGCATTCTACTGAATTTTGACATAACCCAAATGTAACTAATGTAGAAGTGCTATAACTTGAGTTTCCCTCCTTCCTTTTTTTTTTTTATTATTAAAGCAGAGAGAAGGGTGGTCTAAAAAGTATGGTTCAAATCTTAGGTATTCTGGACAGTTTCTTAGAGGTGTCTATCCATCCCCCTTACATATGGAAGAAACCTGGTTTTTCTAACTTAATGGACTGCCTAAATTTGAGTAGTTTCTACCTATTTGGATGACTTCCTGATACTATAATACTATAAACATAACATTTCACTTAAAATGAATCTTGTGGGTTTTAATAATTTTATATTTCAGTATTAATGCAGTGTTTGCAAAACTCAAAAGAAACCAATAGTTTTCATAGAAATTAATTTTCCACTCTAATTAATAAAATACAGTGAAATCTTACACACTAACTCCATTCCCTTACAAAATATAATTTCTTTGTGAAAAAAACAAAAGTAAAAAGCAAAAGTTTGCAGAACTTCTGTTGTAAGGAGTTTAGACGATTTATAGAATCAGAATTATTTTCTCAGTTCCTTTGTAATTCTATCTGTTCAACAGATGAAACACATTAAGAGTACCAAGATGAAATAAGGAAGAAAAATCAGAATTTCTTAAAACATCATGGAGTAAATTTCAAAAAATAATTGAATATGTAATGTAAAAACAGAATTATACTTGAGGGATGCAGAGTTCAAAGAACCAAAAAGTTTGCCTTGAAAATATGGAGAACTACATTGTTTTGTGTACAGTGTACTGTTATTCACATTTTCATTTGCTTATGTATGGGGGGAAAAAAAAAAACAAACCAAAATCCTGCTTTGGTAAATAATGATTATTTTGAACATCAGTAAGCTCTAAACCAAGTTCCAAGTATTTATGATTACAGTAGTAAACAAAATGTCATTGCCAGAAGGTTTATATTTCAAATAGAGATAAAAAGGTGGGAGAGAGCAGAAGAGCCAAAAAAAATGATATGAACCTTTTCTACTAGCTAGGAGCGAAGATAGCATTTACTGATATGTGCTAGTAGATATTAAGTCTGACTTTAATAGAGAACAGAAAAGAGAAACAATAGAAAGCAAGATCACAAATGTAGACAGAAAAATAATTGACAAAATATTGAAAAAGAAATAATCTTAATGATGACTAATGAGAATTATGACAAATAATTTTTTTTTTTTGAATACAAGTGAAAAATATGGCAAATTTCCACAAGGGAAATGTAAAGCAGAGAGAAGAAAGGAAGGTAGACGACATTCAGGGAGAGTTTAAAATAAAAATCAAAGTTTAACTAAACAAAGAAAAGAAATAAAATATATAGATAATGTTATAAAAAAGTTAACACTGAAACTCAGTGAATGAAATCTTAACTCAAGACAGTATTCTTTTCCATTTGATAACTTTCCAAGATGTTTTGATGATGGATTCTTACTTAAGAAAGGTACTGGCTACTCACTAGGATAGTGTAATTCTTTGGATTTTAATATAAGAAATAATTAAGAAACTTAGAAGTTGAAGATAAGCATATATAGTGTTTCAAAGCCTTTCTTGTTTGAAGATAAACAGATGAACAGAAAAGCAAGGCTGGAAGCCTTTTGTTACATCCAGATTATTTCTGACATCCCAGGGTTTGGAGAGATTCTCTGTAAACAAATCTAATCCTAATCAAAAAATAAAAACCTTTTGAAGAGGTCTTTTTTTTTTTATGAAATTTACTGCTGCTTTTTATATTTTTGTGTGAAGTTTTTCTTTTGTTTTGTTATTTTGGGTTAGTGTGGTGATGGTAATAATTTGTATGCATGAACAGTGGGACACATGGTTTCTAACCTACCATAACTTTGGTTTAGGCTACTTTTTGAGAAGAAGCCAAAATACTTTATAGCATTTCACTGCATGTATCTGTCATATGATTAAAAGGACTATTTATAATTTACATAACTAAGGGTGGCTGCTGCTCTCAGGTTTCTTTCAAATTATCCTCAAGAGGCAGGATATTCATCTGTCCCTTAAAAAGTGAGAGGTTTTTTTTTTTTTTTTCTTTTTTTAAATGCATCATTCATCCTGTAGGACAGAAATACTGATGTAATGGCAAGTGGTCTTTGGGTTATGATGTTGCATCATTAGTACACTATTTCAGAAAGTCCTAGAATATTTGAGATGTTAAAGAGAACTTTGTCATAAAGGATGCCTTGTTTTTCTTTGGAACTTATTGCTTCATTAGTGAGAAGAATATAATCTCACAAAGGAGAAGATTGTTGTATTGCACTGGATAGTTATTTAAATCTGTTGCACTGGGTGTCTTGATAGGTTTGCACCGTTCCCATGTGTCCCCCTTTCCCCCCATAAGCCCCAGTGTGTGGTCTCTCCCTTGGTTACATCCCCCACCCCAGACCTTCCTCACTCGTATCCCGTTGGCTGTGATCCACTTCCTGTACTTCCCCTTAAAAACCCCCTTGAGAGAGGGTTTTTAAACCCCCTTGAGAGAGGGGTCGTCCTCTTTCTCTTTTTACCTGGGCGGCATCTGGATTATTCTGGTGACTTCTACCCACATAATAAAGTAGAACCAGGGTGTCTGAGAAGGAAGAGCGTTTCTCTGTCTTTTACTCCTGACCATGCGGGATTGATCCAGGGACTGGGGTCGGAGCTAGCCGGGTCCAGACCCCTGAAAAACCCTGGATTAATCTCTGCAGAAGATTACACACTTACCTGCATACTAAGTGAGCTGCTTTGAAAATTCAAGTTTCATATTCACATAGTTTATAACTAAAAATTAATTTCCTGTACTAATTGCTACATTAATCATTTATATCCACATCTTGTGTTAATTGATTTAAAGTTACTTACCTGATGCCAAAACATTTCATAGTGTGTGAAAATGAAAATTAAATTTGGAGATCCAAAAACACCCTGCATAATTAGTGTAGTATTTAGGGATATGGAAAAAAGGAAAATATTCTACTTCTAAAATATATACATATATACTAAAATATATACATATATTACTCCTGCTCAGGTGAGGTACCAACTGAAAAGGTTCAGCAGGAAAAAACAATAACTTTCAAAAATACATATGTATCTGTATATGTAGACATACGGAGAAAAAAAAACCAAAAGAAAACTAAATATTGCCATCACACCTTAGGAGATATTTTCTGCCAGTGCTGCATCAGAAGGCAGAAAGGAAACACAGGGAAAAAAGTCCAATTTTGCATAAATCAAGAAAGACAATGGGAGGCCTGAGGTCTCCTGTAAATTACTGTTTCTAAGTACTTACCAGAAGGACTGATTATAATCCATATAATAGATGTGCTATATATGTCTACATGTCCTTTTTCTGTGACATATAAAAGAATTCACAAGAAAAAAAATCACTTTTAAGAGCAACAACAAAAAGTTAAAAATATGCGAAATAGAAAAGTAGAAATAATCAGATTTATTAATTCAATATAAATCCCTAAAAGAAATCTTAACCTTTTGTAGCAACCTCAGAAACTATGCATCCTATACAGTTATGGCTAGTCCATAAAAGTACATTTTCATAGTTTTATTTGTGATTCTTTCAAGTGAATTATCTACCTTATTAGGGTTTTTTATTATTCTTGATGTTTATTCTTCTTCTTTCCCGACACCATTTTCGTGTTACTTTCTTGCACATTTTTAAAGAGCAGTTGGAAATGTAGGTTGTGTTAATTTCGTATACTACTTCCACTGATTATATTGTCCTTATACTGCTCTCAAAAATAAGTCCAATGATGTAATGTTGTACTTTGGTTGAAGGGGACTAATTCAGACCCAAGATTTTCATGACAGATATACAGAATATTAGAGAGTAAACAAGAATTAATAACTCTGATTTTATGGAAGAGCTGGTAGGAATACTATAATCTGACCTGCCAATGGTGTGACAATGGTAGGGTGTTCAGGTACAGCCAAACAGCTTGGACACACAGGCTGCACTCAGGAAGTAGATTTGTGAGACCAAATACTCTATCACTTTCTGGAACTGCTCCCCAAATGCATGTCTAAAAAAGTGTGGTCCCTGGGCTGGCTGGGGAAACAAGCTGTGAGAATGTGCAGCACAGTGGGTTCAAATAATTCACCAATCCAGGCAGATGTAGGCAAAAATTATCTTAGGTAATTTCAGGGGCAAGAAGAGCCCTCTGGATTCAGTTGTTACTCCTGCTCAGGTGAGGTACCAACTGAAAAGTTTCAGCAGGAAAAAAACAATAACTTTCAAAAAAAATGTCATGGAAAGCCACCCTGATAGGTTATGACTTATTGAATAATATTTTTTATGTCATAGTCTACATAAAGGACTCAAGCAATTTTTACCATATATGCCACATCTTATAAGAAAACATGGAAAAAAATATACATGATTTTGGGTTCTTCCTTTTGAATACACGTACTGCAAGTTTTCTTGATTGTTTTCTTTTCTCTTCCAGTTATATGGATGACTCGGAAATTCAAATGCAATTATTCTGTGATCTAGGAAAATCCTTTTTAAAGTGGAATTCTCAAATCAGATGGCATTCTGCATGTTAAGAGAATGAGAAGTTATTTTTGCTCACATCTTTCAAGGAATATCGGTTTTATAAATCTTACTTGTCAATAATTTATGATCATGTAGCACAGCACATAAGACCTCACCTAACATGGGAAGGCAAGCAGTTATTAGGAATACATTAAATGTCACCTCAATACTTTTAATATCGTAGCTATTTCTATCTTCACCTTTCAGTTACTTAGTACTTTCAATTCATAGTGTAATAAAGAAAGAAAAATTGCATCTTTTACTGTAAGATTTTCCCTAACATGGTCTGTTCTCCATTTTCTTGTCTTTTTCCTCTGTGGTGAAACAGTGGACTCTAAATGGCCATCTGTCTAAACTGTTACCCTTACAGTGGTAGCACTGATTAACTTGCAAGACACATCTTGGCAAGCGTCCTTAGATTTCACCTAAGGTTTCAGGAAAACTGGGAGCTCTTTCATAATTTACAACCATCAAGTGAAAGTACTTTACATTGTGTTGTGTTGCCTGCACAGGGTATATAAAATATTTAGATGCTAGAGTGGAATTTAGAGGGAAAGTTTTGTCACATCAGTTTTTGGCATTCTGTTACTCATGGTCACAGGAGACAATTAACACTTAATCCTCAAATCTGTGTTTTGAGAAAAGAGTTCAGGATTCAGAGAAACCCAAAAGGAATAAAGGAGTGAAGACAATGACATATTTTTACAGATAACAAACTAACCAACGAAATTTATTTTTCTTGTTATTTTATGTCTACTATTTCTGTAGTAGTAGAGACAGAGTACTACATGTGAGTACGGAGATGTACATGGAATCAAGAATACTTGATACAAGATTAAACCCAAAGTGAAGACCTAGATTTTGATGCCTGGTAGAAAAAAATGAGCTTCACTACTTGAAGAGAAAATTATGTTATTAATTGCCCAAAGATATGGAGCATTAGTTTGCACACAAACTGTTGTGACGTGATCTGTTAGCTATAACCTCAGGATAATCACACAGAGCCCAAGGCTTGTGGGATATTAATGCAAAATTCATTTGCTGAGTACTAAGGTATAAGTGGCTCCTACAGGAAAGGACAAATTCAAAGGAATTAAATCACCCTGGAGAGCAGGAGGCAAGCTGAGATTTTGAAAAAGACATCAAGCTCATTTGGGCAGGATGGTAATAATGGATGTTTCTAGGGTGGGCTACTGCTGCTGTCATTGGATGATGGTTCAAACCATTCCTACTTGCCTGCCAACATCAGTCAGTCTTGTGACTACCCAGAGAAAGCAGCTGCCTCTGGTAGTTTGCTGCCCAGGGTGTTGCTTTGCCTGGTCAAGCCGGCCAAGATACATGGCATGGCCCCAGGAATAACCATTATATTGTACATTAAATTTTGATATTTTCTGAGACGTCAGGAGATTAAGAGTGTGACACCAGGGATGAGGAACTTGCAAAGCTGAACATAAGTGGAACTCAAATGACCTTTGGAAAATGTGATGGAGTTAGGAATCCCCTACAGCAGGAAAAGATTTAATCAGAACATACAAATAGGCAAAGAGTTGTCTAATACTGCTAAGATATATAACTATGGTAACATCCTTTGATTCAGGATTGAACTGTTAAACAGAAAGTAAAATGAAAAAAAAAATTGTGTTTTTTAATAATGCACTAGGCCTATTGGTTCAGAATAATTTAGGTAATAACTGTGATGAATGGATCTTTTATCATGATGTTTGGTCATATATAAAACTGTATCTGAAGCTGACTTCATATGATTATCAACTCCTTTAAGCAATAACAAAGCCTTCAGATATAGGCAAACTTGGTCTTAAATTTTATCTATAGTGACACAAATAACTAGTTATTAAAGAGTTCAGTTAGTTCTGTAGTCGGAAAACAGAAACAATTTTTAATTCACAGCAGAGAAAAAAAAGCTTTTTAAGCTAAAATAGACTGAAGTTCAGACAGCCACTTCTAGCTAGAAGAAAAAAATAATTTAGATTCATTCATTAAGATAAAGTAAATAAAGAAAGCATCTCGAACTTTGATTGAATAATTGACTGCATCTGCATCTGAAGAACCTTCTCATAAGACAATGTATGTAGGCTTCTGGTTCTTACTAATATTATATGCTAGCATTAAAAGCCCTTAGCCCAATTATATTTAGAGCCAGCATTTTTACTTAGACTCTGGAATAATAGTTTATTTAAAATAATATGCTCAATAGGAAATAAAGAAAAATGTTTTGTTTTTTTTTTTTTTTTGTTCTCCTTTTCAAGTCAGAATGTGCTTTACAGGGAAAAAATAGAAGAACAGGGATAGTGTCCTTCACAACAGGGTTCATAAACAGCCTTCTACTTTTTTACAACCAAAAACCAAAATTACTGATAAATATATATAAATATATATATATGTATATGTATCTATATATATTATGTTTGATTTCCAAAAGACCATAAATATAAACATACATTGATCTGAGTTATGTAACTGAATAAAATAGAAATAACCTGTTTATATAGAAGAAAATTTTACTCTGGGATTTATACATCTTCTCAGTGTACAGCAACTCCAGGTAGGTTATCAATTCTTTTCACATTCTCATAAAGACCCAAAAAATTCTTCCTGCTTACATCAAGGCAATTGGCAATATCAAAGGTAAAGAGAAAAGGAAGAAATAAAAAGAAGAAAAAAATTCAACCATTTCAATAATGCAGCAACTGGATTTTGAGTACTAAAGGGAAAAGGCATGCCAAATCCTCATCTTTCCTTGTGCACAGCTGTAAGATAGACTAATGCCATTTCTGAGCTGGATCCTGAGCTCTGAATCTCTGTTCTCTTCTGAACAGAAAGAGAAAAGCTTGAAACTCACCAAAATAGAACAGAGAAGAAAGCATAATTATTGTGGGGTTTTTTTGGGTTTGTTTTGTTTTGGTTTGGTTTGGTTTTGGTTGTTTGGTTTTTTATTTTTGTTTGTGTTTTTTGTTTGTTAGTTTTGGTTTTGTTTTGTTTTTGTTTGTTTGTTTTTGGTTGGGTGCTTGGTCGGTTTTTTGGTTGGTTGGTTGGTTGGTTGGTTGGTTGGTTGGTTGGTTGGTTGGTTGGTTGGATATTTTGTGAGGGAGGTGGAGGGTGGGTTGTTTATTTTTTCAACATATCTTATAAACAGGTTAGCCAAAAAAATCAATCAGTATCCGCCACAGAATGGTAAGAGGAGAATTACATAATTGTAAGCCTAAGCAAAAATGAAATATTATGGTAGGCAGCTTTAGTCAAGGAAACTCCTTTGGTAATGATAGAGCAGTGAGAAGATTCTGAACTGGAATGCTAACAGGAAAAACTGGCTACTGAGAAGAAGATGGCTACTTCTACTTTCAGAGAAGTTGTTTCAAGTGTTTACATAGATACTGATGATCAAGAACTCACTTTTTGAAACACTAAATTCTTAGTATTGTTTCTTCTAAATAAATACTTCAGTACCACAACCTAATAAAACATTATATAGTCCTTATAAAGAAAGAAATCCTTAAAAGAAAGTATAGTACAGAATTTTAGGATTCTTTTTGGTGACAATAAGTGTGTATAATCCAGTCCTTGGCTTGTTTCAATGCAGATTTTAAATTGTTTTCTATCTTTGTAGTTCTAAAATGGAGTAAAATTCCATTACTTTTTACAACCACCGGTTGTGTTTTGCATAAGTCTTTATTAAAATTCAATATGATATTTGACTCTAGGCTTCCACTAGCATTCCAGTAGGGATAACAGAGCTATGTCGCACGCAAAAAAGATCTTTGCAATATAGTAATTAAATTCTCTGTTGGCTGATGAAAGACAAGTACTCATACTTGACACTTGCTCTTTTTTTCTTTTTGTTTTGCATGTCACTTAAGGACAAAAAACTAGCTTAAATCCAAGTATTCAGTAGTCTATTTTAACAGGAAGGATTCCAGCATAATATATATACACATTTAAACTGCTGGCACCAGGAGTCAAAGCATTCAGGAAACAGTGGTGGCTGAAAATTATATTCCTAATCAGATATTCCATTTTAATTTTTTCCTTTTCCTTTGTGTCATGAATTATAAAATATCAGCACTTATTTCGAGGTCGCACAAGTCAGGGCTAGCAGAGGAGTAGAGGCTTCCAGCAGAGATGATGGGTCAATCAGACACCTCTAGTCTCAGCATGAGGCTTTTGCTGAAGCAAAGGTAAGGCAGATTTGGCCTGGAATTTTTTCAACAAACTGATGGTTTTTATTGGAGCAACAGGCGATTATTTTTTTTTTCTCTGATCTTTTACAAGAAAAAGAATAAGTCATTTTGTCTAATAGGGAACAGTTTAAGGTTCCACACTGTTAAAATGTCAGTATCATCTAAGCAAAACTATATATTACATTTTTGTAATGAATGACATTTGTTATTAAGATTAATTTTTTCTGTTTCATGGGCACTGTGCTAGTGTATTGTGTATGTCCTTGAAAAGTCTGTTTAAGTTCATGTAATTTATTTCTGTTATATACAATTCAACAAGATGAATCAGATGAAAAGTCATACTGGATTCTGCATTTGGCATAGCATTAATAAAAAACTAGAGCAGGTTCATCACAATCCATGAGAAGCAAGTCTTTTAGCCTAGGCATTTTTCCAGAGGCATACAGATTTCTGAGTCCTCTCTAAACTACTACACCATTCCACCTCAAGATTCACCTTTGGTTTAAAGCAGAATCACAAAATTATAGACTGTTTTGTTTGAATGAGACCTCTGGACATCCACCCTCCTGCTCAAATAGGGCCACCTGCTTGCCCAGGACCATGGCCAGATAATTCCTGAGCATTTCCAGTGATGGAGACTCCACAACCTTTCTGGGTAAACTCTGCTCAGATACCTTCACAGATTTCAGATGTTCAGAGGAAATTTCCTGTGTTTCAGTCCTTTGCCCTTTTTCCTGTCACTGGGTGCCACTAAGAGCCTGAGTCCATTTTCTTTGCACCTTACCTTCAGGTAGTTTGGGTAGAAACTCTTTGTTCATTCATTCACACCTTCCTGCATATTTGTCTGACTTTGTATTTGTTCAGATGGAACCTGAGCTTGGCAGAGATGATCTTTGAACATTAACCAATTTTCTTAGTCCCCTTTTTTCATCCAGGACTCAATTCAATGGACCTCTTCCAAACAGGTCTTGAGAGAGCCAAAATATACTCTTCTGGATTCAGAAGTCCAGGCTTGTGAGTTTGCCTTTCACTCTTCTCTCAGGACCTTGAACTTCCCCACTTCATGGTCACTGTAGCCAAGATGACCTTTGATCATCACATTCCTAGAGATTATTTCCTTGCTGGTGGTCATGAGGTCTGGGAGACCATCTCTCTTGGCTTCTCTGTCAGTCAGAGGACAAAGTAACTGCTCATACACTCTGGGAACCTTTAGAATTGCTTATGCCTTGCTGTGCTGTTTCTCTAGCAGATATGGGGTAATTGAAGTCCCCATGAGTTCCAATGTTTGTGAAAATAAAGCTGTTCCTCTGTAGAAGACCTGATCCACTGCTCTTCCCTGCTCTGCTGGCCAATAGCAGCAATAGCAGACACCCACATTAATGTCACTTTTTTTTTTTTTTTTTTTTTTTTTTTTTTTTTTTTTTTTTTTTATTT
>VZRH01004766.1:934019-982658 GCA_013397555.1 Urocynchramus pylzowi | reverse complement strand
CACCACTTATTTTTTTTTTTTTTTTTTTTTTTTTTTTTTTTTTTTTTTTTTTTTTTTTTTTTTTAATTCTAGCAAATAAGCTCTCAGTTCCTCATCCATCCTGGCAAAGGTCTATGCACTCCAGATGCTGTCTTAGAAAAAGGACAACACTCCCTCCTAAAGTTTTTCCTTCTGTACTTCCTAAAGAGCCCATATCCCCTCCTTCATTGCAACACTCCAGACACAGAAGTCATCCCACCACATCTCCAAAAAGACCACAGTCCACAGCTGCACACAGATTTCTCCCTCATCATGTTAACTCCCCATGCTGCCTGCACTAGGATACAGGCACTTCAGAGACATGAACTGATGCATGTATAACTTGTGTACGGTGAAATTTAACAGATACACAGTGAATTTGCAGGCAATGTGTTGGGATGGCATTGCAACTAGCTCAAAACCATACTCCTCTCACCTCTTCACATCTCAGCAGCTATGCCCTTATTCTATATGTTTGTTGCATCCACTTGTTACACAGTCTCTTTGATACTGTCATGTCTTCAAGCAAAGAAATGCCATTTTTATATATTTGGCAAAGCCTGTTGCTCTGTAGACACCACTACATTATAAATGCATAGTACTAATGGTAGTAGAGTGGATACAAAATGCAAAAAAACCTACAGCATTATAAATGTAATCTGTAACATCATTTATATGTGATTCTAGACCTTCACCTGCCATTCTCTGTTTTGTCCTATTTATGAGTTGACTACTTCAGAGACAATGAAAATTTTTCCCTGAAAATGAACAATGAAATTAGGGAATGAGATTAGTCATTCTGCAAATAATGGAGCTTTGACCAACTCAGAATAATAAAATATGATTTCGTAGTTTCACTTGTCTTGGGACTATACCAGGATGGTAGAGGAATGTAGTGACCCAAAGTGAAACTCATGAAGAATCAAATTTGATTCTGAAAAACATGACTTCAAATTTTGAAGAAAACACAATTTTCATCAAAAAATTCCCACATGAATGTCTGCATAGATACCAAAAGAGCAGCTGGTTCTAAGCCAAAACAATCTCCAAATTGTTACCAGAATTGCTAGGTTTATAGCTGATGCTTTTGTAATTTTTTTTTTTTAAATAAATGGTAAAGAATCTTGACGCAAACAACTCATTGCATACCTAGGGAATTCACTAAGGACCTTACTCAGTTCTTATTCAGCTGAGAAGTAAATCCTTAACATCAAGGATGTATGGCACAAACATAAATCAATCGAGTCACCAATACAGAATATGCAGGCTTCATTCCCGTTCTTTTCTTTTCTAGGATTTCAATATTTTCTACCATCACTAAAATCTTCATATGGCAGAATTCCTTATTTAGCTGGCTTGCAAAACAATACTAAGATAAAAAGCCTGTTGAAAATAAAAATGTACTCATTAAATGACTGTCAGGAGTTTGAAACACATTCTCAATTATAATAGTCTTGTATTTCAACTACAGATTTAATTGTCTACTTGATGAGACAAAGAGAGGGGCCCTGATGATGTGCCACCCCTTTTCACAGACAGTGTATGAGAAAATTTCAGCTCTTTGTCTTTTCTCCAACCTGCAGAATCCAGTATTATGCTGTAGAGAATAATTCTTACACCAATTTACCTAATACTAATTAAATGAATACAGGATTAAACTATGACAGGTGTTATGTGTTTATAGGAATATATCAAAACAGTTTATCTTCACCCATTTATGGCCCTTGAAGTGTTTTGTTTTAAAAGCCTCAAATAGCATAACCTCCTTTTTTCACAGGACAAAAAAGTTCCCTTAGTTCACTTGACTAGTTGCTCAGTAACAGTTATTTATATTATACATTTTGAGCTCTCCTGCTAATGACCTGGCTGGATGAATTCCAGTTTAGGCATTTGCTGGTAAAGGTACTTCAATACATTAATCATTATGCTATGGCAGAATGTGTTTAAATTTAGTTTTCGTCTTCTGCAAGGAAGAAAAAAATAAAGCCTACATTTAATTCCTTGATGAAAAAAGGTCAAATTCAGAAATTCAAAGGTAAAAATTCAAAAAAGGTCAGAATTAGATTATAGATGTAGGGTTTTTCTCATTTCACTGATACATTGTACTAGTCCTACTAGTCACATGTTGATTCTGCTCTACACACATAGCTCATTCTTTACATATAACACTCCAGCTGTTTTACATTTCCCTCTCATCTGCAGACAAAATAGCTTTCAAAGGACACAATTTTCTCCACACTAGAAATTAGTACACCAGCCTTACTAGACCAAAATACTCACTCCATAGAATGTATTTCAGGAGTTTACACAGAAATGTATTTTCAGTCTTCAAACGGAACCCAAACTTTTGATATTACTCTTCATAGCCAAAAAGATATCCTGTATGGCATGAAATGTTTTTTTCTTGAGTGCATTTTAAAACTATTTTGTCTTTGCATATGTTGCTCTCAATCTCTCAGTGATCTTAGGCAAATATCAGAAAAATTGTTTCATATAACCACAGATATAGAATAGTTTCTGTCTCTTTTTCACACATACATGTGCATAAAAAAACCAATAAAGCTAAATAAATAAATAAATAAATCAGGAAATATAGCTATTCTTCCTTTAAGTCAGGAATCAATTAAGGGACAAGTGTGCAACATATCTTCAGTTTCTGGATAATGGATAAAATGAGGCTTTCACTAATTTAAAGTTTAGACCTTTAAAATCTACTCTTTGAAAAGCATTTCACCTCATGAACCCCCAGACCAACTCTATGTATAAACTATTAAGAAAATACCTAACTAATTATCAATATGTTTTTGTTATTACTAAGATGGATTCATATGCCTAAACATGTTTTCCAGACCCACTTACAAGATTCAAGAGTGTCCAAGAATATTTTTGAGTTGCCTACCTGCTACCCGGCAGCTGACGATGGAAAATACGTCTGGAAACACATCTCTGGATCTGGCCACAGGAATACAGGGGGATATCTGGTAAGCATGAGACATCCATATATAAGAAGTCATCTTCTTTCATCTCATGTGCTTAAGAAATAGTAGTTTATATAGTGAATAAACTTTACATCAACATCTATTAGTGTATATATTACTTTTTCACAATGCCACTTTGCTTAAGTATATCTAACATGAAATTAGACAAAATAAGCGTAATGTCTTTTTGAAAGAATAATATATAAAAGCAACTTTAAAAACACTTGTAAGACATTTTTCTTAAAATATAACAACATTACATGGATTATTAGTTGTTATACACCTGTGTTTTTGTACCAAATATTCTGGACGAGATTGAAAAAATCATTTATAAACATGTTTCTTATTCATCTGCAAGCTAAAATTTTACTTCATTTTAGTGTCAGAAAACCTAGCTTCCTTCTTGGAAGAAACTGAACACTATGACAGCCTAGTGCTTCTTTTGTTGAAGTGTATAATTATGTCTTAGTTCTAAGACCATTCAATCAAATATAAGTTATAAAGTCAGCTGAAATCCTAGCTAGGATTTAAAAGCAACCATACCAAACTACAGAAAAAAAAAAAAAAAAACAAAAAAACCCAAAACCAAAAAATGGTTATTTGAAAGTCTATTGTTTTGACTAGAAATTATTTTTCTTCCCTTATTAAAAAAAAAAAAAAATCACGGGATATGTAACAATGGCTTCTGACTTGAGATCTCAGTGCTTGGATTAGAAATATACTTGGTCTATCAAAACATGGAGACATTGTTTATAAATCTATTATCCTTACCTTCAGGATCCCTGGTGTTTCATACAGTTTTATCAGGGCCTGATAATGATGACCATAAAGTACTACCCTTCAAAGAAAGACAGAACTTATATTTCCCACTTAAGAAAATTTGGTGAAAAGAGAAAGAAAAACAACAACAACACAAACAAAAAGTACCAATACTGATAGATCAGGGCTTTCTCTTTGGCTGTGAAAGAAAACAGTGAATAAGATCCTTTTTCCTTCTTAAAGAATATCCATTTTTGAGTAGAGCATGGGCCTAAACAGGTGAATCTTCATTTAGTGCTTCTTTAAACAGCTTGACATAATCATCAATAATTTTTAAAGCAGCTGGAGGATACATGAAGGCAAATGCATACTTAACCCTGTCTTTATGAAATACTGTGAAGAGCTTCTGACCTGTGAGAGAGGGTACTAATATAGGAAATGCAAGGATAGTGGTACACAGTAGATCATCTGTCTTATTTACCTGACAGAGCATATGCTGGGAGCCAAAACACTGAAATCAGTTACCAATGCTCCCGAAATTTATTTACTGGATTTCTTGCTCGAGCCATCATAAAAGCAGCCATGAAGTAATTTGGGCTAGAAATATTTGTTAAACTTGATAAATAGGGAAATAAAGTGGAGGTCTGGTAATTCAAATTAAAGAAACTCTACTCACTATTCTACTTGCTATTTATATTCCTCAGTCATTTAACTGCTCTTTCTATGATGGAATTTTCCTTATCATGTGATGGTTTTGAGCAAAAGGCGGGGTAGAGGCTTGGATGGAAGAAAAAATTTACAAAATACCCACATTAAATTTATGGAAATAGTTCAAACCCTCATTAAAACATTTTTTTTAAATCAGAAAAATTTAAAAAAATTAAATATGTTGCCTAGAAGGTTCAGTGACTTCCTTTAAACAGCAAAACAAGAGTGGGTAAAAAGACAAGTGATTCTTCAAGTGAACAATACAAAGAACTGATATTCTTTGCAGCATTTTATGGGGAAATTCTGGGGAAAGCTGAGAATATACAGGAGTTATTTGAGCTGAGGGAGAGAATGTCCTTTCCTTTCTCCAATTCATGGCAAAGGCTCTCTCTACAAGGTCCACTTCTAAAAGCAATGAAAAATGTACTCCAAAGTGTAATACTGAATTTTTAAATAGCACATATTTATCTAAATGGGTAAACAGACACGTGCATCTTTCCCACTTGAAGCTCCAGTGCTTTGCTTTCTGCTTAATGATGACAGTTATGTTCCATTTATACTTCCTTCTCAGGAAAAATAGCTCTGAAAATTGAACATGATGATGATGGAGTAATATAAATGACCAAATAATATATATTACTTTTCCAGCCTACACTTTCAATTCCTTCATTTTGTTTATTCAAATTCTAATTAAAAATCCTTGTCTCAATCTTCACCATTTATATAGTCTACATTTTTCCTATGCTTCTTTTCATAACACTTAGCTAAATAGTGTTATATTAAAAGCCCTATAATTTCTCTGTGGGATTTTGTACTCCTACATGTTCTCTCTAACATTTTTCTGTGGCAATATAAGTACTTTATTTTAAAAGCAATGTAAGCACATTTCCTTAAAGGGTTCATTACAATCTGCATTTATGTTTGGTTATATAACAAAATGGCTTTGATTAATTATTCAGGGCCAGTGGTATTTGTTTCATATGACAATCTATTTCATGGATATTTAGGGCAACCCAAGCTTTGGACTCTTTGCTATATCCTTAGGAAGATCTTGTGAGCCTTGTGTATATTTTTATGTTTGCTCACGCATTAGAAAGCTTTTGCAATTGAGTGTATAGGATATTTAAGATTAGGCTCACACAGTTGCTTTTTATTCCTTCTATCACTCTATCTCAATACCTACTTGCAACCTAGTGAAGCTATATTCTTTCTGAATAACTTCCTCTTGTACACCTAATTGGATTTTCTCTCCCAATAATGCCTTCAGCAGCTTCATGTAATTTCATCTGCTTGCAGATTAAGATAGAGTTTTATGGCACAGAAATTAAAATAGTGCTGTATTTAGATATGCTGATTCCTTATATGTCAAATAAAATTTCTTGCTTCTTCAAAAGAAAGAGAAAAATTAAGTAGACATTAAGAACATAAAGATTAAATTGTAGTGATACTTGAAATCATTATTCTAAATAGGGAAAGAAAATTATTCATCGCACTGTTCTGCCATCTGCCTTTAGAGATGCCACTGAATCAGAGCAAGTTGAAGCATCCTATCCAGTATGTCTATTGCATAATTTATCAAGGTGGGTTTGTCCATAGCTTGATTTTTGTGGAAATAACAAAAATATAATAGTTTGATCACATTTAATTACCATCACAAGGTTTTGGTCCTTGTTGAAGAAAGTTTTGTGTTGATGCCATATACTAGCCAAGTTCAGAGACACAAAATGTAACTTCAGTGAGGATGTATTTCACTGTAATTGCAAGGTTTGTACTGTATAGTTCCAAACCTCCCACTGACTCCTATGGGTATTTCTGTGTTCAGGATTGCTTTAGAACTGTAACTTCACTTTGCTGATGAAAAGCAGATAGCATTCAGCATTTTTATAGCTAGGAGCTTACCACAGTCACTTCAGACCATTATGGTTCTTATAGACCATTATGGTTCTTGAGTTTAAAGAACCTGTGTGTGCCTGTTTCCCAAGAAAACTTTCAAAGCAGACATATTGAAGAGTTCAAGTAAACAGAGAGTCTCATCGTTACCATTACAGTGAAGAAAGTAATCAAGTTGTTCTCACTAATGTACTTTCTAAGTGTGTTTTCAACTGTAAATTTAATATACTATGTCCCATAAAAACAAAGTGAATAATCTGCCTGTTTACTGATTACGATCTCTCACATCATGGATGTTGGTGACATGAATGTTTCAATCTAGCCAGGTCTGCAGATTGTTTAATAGTGGATATAATCACTACCTCAAAGTAGCTCTGGATTTTTTTCTAATATAAGACAAGCAAGACACAAGGAAAAACTCTACATAAGTGTTTTATGTGATTCTCCAAATGTCTAAAGGAATAATGTATCTTACATTTAAATCCAGTGTGGAATAGTTGGGAAGGAAAGATTGGCAGTCTTACTCACTCATGAGGTAGATCAAGACAAAAAGTTAATCTCTAGACTTGATTGTTTAAAAGACTGTTACTTTTTCAGCCACAACGCTGCCAAGATGATTTTTTGCCTTTTATTTTATGTACCTTTTATACAAAAATGATTTTCTGTATCCTCAGTACTTTTAGCATGCATAGTTGTAATTCCTTAAGTCTGATAACTTATCATAGTCCTAGTATTCTGTTAGGCCAGGAGACCAAACATCCAAAAGGCCTCGCAGCTGGAGGTCGGGAAGCCCTATGCTATCTTGAGAAACCAAAGCTCCCCTCTAGAACATATTCTGCAAACTAGAGATCTGGCCCATCCTGGGGGGAATTCCTTGGTATGGAGGATTTCATGCTATTCATTCAAGCCTCTCCTTGGGGCATCCATGTTAGACAGGCTAATTTGTAAGGTCTATGAATTGTATACAGGATTTATTGTGTGTGTGCACTGTGGCGCACTCCACCTTGGTGAAACAGGGCACCATAAGGATCCTTATTAAATACTGAGGTAAAAACCCCTTATCCCTTAACTGTGTCTGGCCCTCAATTTTTTAAGACCAGGAAAAGGCATCAACAATATTTCCAATTTTTTTATTGTGCCTTTCCTTATTTCTTTCTTTTTCTTCTCAAGTGATATAGATTTCACTTCATTATGTTTGCTGTCTACATCCAAAATTATAGGCAGTTTTTTATTAATATTACTGAGAAAATTAGGAACATTTTGACAAAGCCAACTAGAAGGTGACTAAGCATCTGAAAAAAAATACCATGGCCTAACTCTTCTTTCTCTTTATAGTTCATATTTTAAAGTCTAAGATCACAAGCAATATAAATTTAAGTCCTACACAGGAATACAAAATCACTCTCTGACTACTAAACTATCTTAGATTCAGTAATGCGTCTGGTTAAGACTAAGCAATAAAGGTATTGCAAAAACATTTGCATAAATGTAAAAAAAACCCCAACCTCAAAATACAAACTCAAAGCTGTATAAGGAAAGATTGAAAAGTGACTTAATAATTTCTTATGAAATATCAGAATTTGTCAGTAAAAATACTTTCAGTGACCTCTGCCTCTCCCATGAGTTTCCCCCATCACCATATACCTCACAGAAAAAAAAAAAAAAAATCTTTATTTTCTGTCAAAGTGACTGCACACAACTATATAATAGAAAAAATTTATTTCAGTTGTTTCTGAACAGCACTATGTATAGCTTGGGAAAAAAAAAAATATTATGACCCCTGTCTAATTTGCACCAGGAGGCTGATGCCCTCATTAAAAAAAATGGGGAAGCTCTTTGATTTGACTGTGTATTAATTTATTCGGGCAGCCAGAGATCACCAAGAGTTTAAGGTCAAAAAGAAGGGTGATACAGAAGGATTTCTGATGGCTGTGGAGAAGCAGGAAACAAATCCAGCAGTAAAGCTGTTTGACAGTGAGAAGGGCTTTTGAAGTAATCTCTAAACCTACTTTTGGTGACTGCAAAATACAGTAGCAGATTTCTCCACCTGCAAGAATTGTTGCCTCTATAGGAAATGTCTCCTCTTGCTCTGTAATGCCTTTCTGTGAAATTCTGTGGAATATCATAACTATTTGTGAGACTCTGCACTTGTGTATATTCACACACATTTAATCCACCAAAACACTATTCATCTGTAGCATCAATTGCTATCCTTACCTGTTGTTTGGCAATGTTCAAGAAATTTCCTGATTTTTAGCCTTAGTTCAGAGTGTATAACATTTAGATGATACAGATAGCAGACATTCAATTGCTTTTTCCAAGCTGTCTTGTGTTGCAGAATCTTCTGCAAGTTTGTTCTCCATACTTACTTGCTAAATGTATGTAAGGTACTTAATCAGCAAAGTATGTTCACATAAAATCAACTGGCAGGTATTATCATAATTCTAAATTATCTCAGAACTTTTTCTTTTACTGGTACCTTTAATAACTTTACAGGAAGAAATTGAAGTATTTCAGATACTTTTCATCTGTTATAGCCATACAATACTCTGCCTTCCATTTAGGTAGATTAAATTAAACAGTACCTAGCCTCTCATCTATGAGTTTTTGCTGATGTCTATCAAACAAAATTTGTGATTGACTTCTCTGGTTACTTGTACAATCTGCTGTGCTGGTTTGAGAATCCAGTAACAGAAGCTGACTAATAGATGATTTTGAAGATGAGATTGCTAGGAAACTCATTGATGTAAAAATCATCTGCCTTGAAACCAGAAGAATTTTGTGTCAGTGAATGGACAAGCGCTAAACTGGTAACTTTGTCTTCAGCTGCTAGTACTGTGATTAATTAATTCAGTGGTCTTGCCCCCCTGCCATGCCTTCTAAGGAGAGTTATAAAATTACTTCTATATAAAGTCAGGAGTTATAAATAACATTTGGAATAAGGGCTTTATATGAAAAAAATGCTTGTGAGAGAGCTCCATACATGTCCACTCAAGACTGTGAGGGCTACAGGTCGGGATAAAAAAAATCCCAAGTCCATTTTAAGAAATTACTGAAAAACTGCACAACTTTAGGTTTTGTTTTTGATAATATTATCAGTCTATTTAAGTCAAAGTCTTGGATAATATAAAGTGCAAAAGGATTGTTTTGGGGTTTTTTTAGGAAAAAACACAGTCCTATTTCTGTCTTACTTAAAAAGAAAAAAAATTAAATAGCCTTTTTTCCTAGATTTTTTTGGGGAATCTTAAAACACAAAATTAATTCAGAGAGGAGGTACTGAAAATTAATCTGTAAAGAAATCTGTTTTTATCAGATGACAAAGATAGCTCTAACTGATCCTGAAGTAGCTGTTTAACTTGCAGCAATGCTTATAATTTCTGCTGGTTTGATTCAAAATCTGTCAGAGGAAGCTGAAAGACTCCAAAGCACTAGAATGAGTTTTGGTTCAAATAGGAGTACTTCAAAGAACTGACTTAGTGGTTAAACATTTGTTTAAGTTCTACACTTTCTTGTTGAAAAAAACATTCAGAAAATTTCTGTGTGTTTAGAGAAACTTTTGATTTTCCTCAGAGTCTCCTGATCATTCAGACATAATAAATAAGGTTTTTTATTGTTCAGTCATATTAAAATCTTGGCTATAACAGCCTTAAGTAAAGTGAGTTTTGGTAAGAATATCTGGCTCAAAAGTCAGGTCAGGTCGTGTGTGCTTGTATGGTGTATTGTAGCTGTAGCAAAACTGCCATATATATATGCCAGAATCTTGCATCTGACAGAGACCAGATGGATTTTCTGGTGGGGACCTCTGGTGGTGTAAGAAAACATGTTTTAAATCAGAGCTATCCTGCTGCTTCCTCCATTCAAGTGTTTCCAGGCAGGCATGTCCAGAAAAGTCTATCCATTCAGTATGAACAGATTATATGTCCTGTTTTTTCTTGACACGTGTCAGAAGCAGGGGCCTGGGAAAAGCAGAGTATATGAACAGGGCAAATACAGAGCTACAGTTTCTGGCACTGTAATGTAGAGGTATTTTCTGAGTACCATCTCTCTTTGTTGTTGGTTGGGTATTTGCCTGGTTGCGTTTTTTTTATTGTTGGTTTTGATAGATCTCTTTTCATATTTCTAATCCCTTTTGGAATCCATTTATATATTTGGCCTCCACAGCATCCTGTGGCAATGAGTTCTACAATTTAATTATGCAGTGTGTGAAAAAGCACTTCCTTTTCTTTGCTAAAAATTTTCTAGATGATAATTTCATTTAATGCCCCTTGTTCTTGTTTTACAAAAATAGTGTCTAATTGCTCCCTAGCCTCCTTATTCATGGCTTTTATAATTTTATACATCAAGAACATAACCCTTTGGGTCTTCTTTCTCTAAGTTAAAGATGCCTAATCTAATATCCCCTTCTACAGAAGTACTTCTATCTTGGAACATTCCCTGCCTCTCTGTCTCATTTTAATTTTACTGTCCTCTTTAGTGGACAGAGACACCAGAGTTGCAAGTCATAGTAGGCACATGGTCAGCTTTCTGTACTCTGACCACCGAAAATGAATTAAACATACAACTTGTATGTTTGCAATAGGAATGCATTAAAATGTTTACTATGGCTATGGAGCTATTCTGCAAGTTTTTTATTTCAGATCCTTTGAAGCTCACTTCAACATGAATACAAGGCTTTTCAAGCTGGAAATCTACTGCCTGCCTGATTCCTTGCTCTAAACAATTTCCACAGTATGACCTGCTATGAAGAAAGGAAAGAACACCATGAGATAAAGATAAAAGTATTTTCCCCTGATATCAGCATTATTTTACGACAGTTTCCCAGGAAATTCACTGATAAAGTCTTGTCTTCAAGGATATGAAAAAACTCCGGACAAAAACGAAAATAGTGGGTCAGTTTTATGGAAGATGACAATTTTAGAATTTTCAGTTGCAATGGCAGTCAAGTACTTTTTAGCTTAAATTGGGTCTTTAAAGTTATCCATCTGCATTTGTATGAGTTTTAGAAAAAATATTTGGACTTTTCTCCTTGGAGAGTTTACTGTTTATTTGAACTCCTGCTATGCATTCCAGTCTGTGCTCTCTGCTTCAAGACATTTGTTCCTTTGTTCTTTTTCATGATGGCTGAAAAAATATTTTTCCCAAAAGTTAGAGGAAAACCCATGTAGATGGCATGGCATAAAGACAAATGATGAGTTAAAAATTGCGGATCTTTGTGGTCTGTGGGTTCACATACATTTGTCAGCTTTTGTAATCTCTGAGTGACATTTGAGTGACACCACATAGATAGAATATATTGAAGTGCCCAGAGGAAAAATTCTTTCCTAAAGACAGTTGTGTTGGATAACAATGCTACCCAAGATTCAAGACAGACACTTAAAAGAAACACAACAAGGAATTGTTTAAAGGAAATTTCATATAATATGAAATATAAATTCACCTGATTATTACTTGAAAGGAATATTAGGCTGTCCTCAATCTGATTGCTGTCTTTGCTAATATACCTGTAAAACTTAAATATATTGGACCTGATGAAGCCAGGATGTAGAGCTCCATTATCTTCTAAAGTTAGAATAAAATTATTTCCCTATTTGCATCGGAGTCTTTACATGTTTATATAGGAATGGTGGAAAAGCTGCAATTTTGTGAAAAGGTTGAGATTTTTGGAACAAATGGGCAGTATTCATGGATCTTCTCTGATTTTCTTTTAAAGGGAATCTTGTAACTTAATTTTAGGAAATGACATCAGATATTTGACTATAGTCAGTAGACTTTTGCTAGGAATTATAATGCCAGTTGCACTGTATTTAACTACGATCATTGTATTCACAGACTTGTTTTTAATGACTCCCTTTGTGGGAGTTCAAGTTCTTTCTTTTAATAAAGCTATTTCACATTTTGTCCTTGCCAATGTCAGTTTAAAAGAAATGAATACTTCCTATCTGTCTTGTTAAGGGAGATGACCTGTCCAACCTCTCAGTAGAAGGTTTGGATTCCCATTAAAAGTTTTCAGTTCTCTCCTTTCCTTTCAGCTCCTGTGTGTGCTGTATCTTTTGTAGATACTTTTTCAAAAAATAAATGACCCAGTCAGAAGTAAAGAAGATTTTGCCCCAAAACTTTAAATTTGCTATGGAGTGATAGTGTTAGATCAATATTTGCATTAGATAAGGTGAACTTGTTGCCAAAATGAGAAGATCAATGTGACAATTACTAACCCTTGAAAAAAGGTAACCTTTAGGTCCCAAAAGACTTAGTTAATGTGTAGAAATGGGTAGAAAAAAAGGGGTGTTTGGTGTTAATTGAAAAACTTTCAAGATGAGTGCTAAAATCAGCATGCTGATTAAAAAGAAAGTCAAAGACATTATATTTTTGTTCAGTAAAATATTTGAGCTCTTTGATAAAACTGATATTGGTTAGCAGTGCCATTCTGGGTTCCATCACACTAATAATGAAAGCATGATAATATGATAACTACCACAAATTTGTCAAAAGTGATTTGTCTGGTCCATGAACATTAAACTGTATTGTATAAAGTGAATCTCCCTAAGAGATATTAGGTAAATATAGATTAGAAAAATGCACAAAAAGGCACATTGATGATGACTCTTTCCCTTGAACATATTTGTTCTAGGTAATATGGTAGTATGTACAATTCACTGGTAGTATGAACAATTCATATGATATCAGCAACAGTAAACTAAAATATGTTCTAATTAAGCTACTTGCACTCCCTGCTTTCTGCTTAAAACTTTTTTTTTTTTTCTGCAATAACTTCAGCTTAATGGAGCAAAAATTTAAAAACACCAAAGTAATAATTGTTAAGTAACACATGTTAAATGTGCTCAGTTTAATCTGGTGGAAAAAGACAGGTACCAATTTCTTTTCTGAAAATAGCAGCTGGGGCCAGAGACAAACTACAAAGCACCTTCAAATCTGTAGCTTCACTCTACAGTGAGCAGATGGCAAAAAAAACGAATGAAATTATCATTAAAAATATTCTAATAAAATATTTTTATTTGAATTTTAAAAATATAATAGTGATGTCAAAATAAGAGAAAAATTACGCCTGGACCAAAAGCAGAAATTAAAAAACATTACCTAACCTTCCATTCAATTTGTTGTATCAAGAGAATAAATACACATTTCTCTGTCAGGAAACATGTGGGGCTGTATTACAGTCTCACAAGTAGGTCTGGAAAAGATACATTTAGACAAATGTAACATTTTTATCTGCCTGAAAAAAAATCATCAAACTTCAGTATAAAACTTTCAACAGGTATTTGAAGCCTCAATGTGTGAGAATAATTATGAATTTTCATAAGGAGAAATGTCAGTAACAGTAGCCAATTTTATCCAATGTGTTGTGGGATACCTGCGTTACTTTTGCATCAGCTGTCCATATATTTGAAGTTTATTATTTTCCAAACAATCCAGTTTCATATCACTTTCTGAAGTTTAGGACAAAGAAGAATCTTCTTCTAAGCAGAATAATGTTTTCAGAATTAAACCTTAGAACCTTCCTGTGAAAGCTCATCTTTCTGAAAAACAGAAGACTGCTCACTAAACATAGATGAATGGAAAATCTTTTCTTGTTTGAGTCGTTAGGTGATGTTCACAGGACATGTAGATTGTGCCTGCTAATTCTTCCTGCAGCCTTAGTTTACTACACTGTGTGTGAAAGCTCTAACTGCAGAGGAAGTTGCGAAAACAATACTTGCCCTACTTGTCTTCCACTTTCCCTCAGAGCTCTTAATTTTGGTTTCTTTTATTTTATTTTCCTCTTTATGAAAAGATTATTGACAGACTTTGCAAATTCTAAGCAACAAATTAACATTATTAAAGTTAATCCTAAAAAAATGCAGTTTACATTCAAAGAATGGCAACAGATTATTGACGCATGACTTTCCCCTTGTGCAGAAAAGAACACATATATCAATACAATTACTTTCCACATTTCCCAATAATTTAATTTTTATCAAAGATAATTTCAAACAATTTAAACAGGTGTGTAAGTAGTGTTTTAAATCTCTGGCTGCCTGGATCATGCTTAACAATATTTTAAAATACAGGTACAGCACCTAATTTACTCTTTTGCAATATTAATTGATTTTAACATGAAATTGAAAATTTTTTAGCAGCTGTGCAGCTAAAATGCTTCACATTTTTTATTTAATTTCCTCCCTCAACTTGTGCAGAAGCTAAATGAAAAAAAAATTGTTAGCAAGGTTTGATAATATATTTATCAATTTGTATCAAAGCCTTTTATTTTAATTCTTTGATATTCTTTATTATTAGAAAGGAAGTCCAGATAATCAACTCCTTAATGACAGCATGAGTTAAAGACAAAAAAATTAGCCTCTCATTGATATTATGTTCTTCCTTAATGGCTCTTTTCCTTCCAATAGTTCTCTGACAGATTTGCTAACTTTCTTTCAGTACTCCCTCCTCTGATACAGATTAAGAATTTCTTGTTTGATGCTTGCATTGTCTGTTTGATCTTTGGCTTTATCATACCCTTATCATCTTCTGTCCTTCCTTCATGTCAAGTGCCAAGGGCATGGCTTGACTGTTCTTAGCATAATGGCCCCAGAAGGCATTTACAAATCAGCAGATTTTAGAGCATCCTTGAGGCTGTGCTAAACTTCGCCAGAGGCTGTAATGGCCCCAATATTATCAAGAGATCACAAAGATTTCTGATAGATGTCTTTGTCTTCAACTCTTCTTTGCTATATTATGTAGATTGCTATTACACATAGTAGTTAGTATTAGATATCATGTTGAAATTGTATAATATAGATTCTTTTCCTATGAAATTCAGAACACTAAGCCAGAATGAGTAGAAATACTTAAACAGTAAATACTTTAATAACTCTGTCAGAACCACTGGATCTCTTTTGGGGGTCTTGCCTCTCCAATTCTTTATTTTCCTGTAGAAAGGCATGGGTTCTCTTCAGCAGCACCAGTTACTCGGTTTGTTACAGACCATCAATATACTTTAGTAGCAATATGTTCTGAAAAGTTACAAACAGACATGTACTACAGAGGTGCACTGGACAGTGTCTGGATACTCTGAGGTGTCAGGGAATCATAGAGTGGCTGAGGTTGGAAGGGACCTCTGGAAGTCACCTGGTCCAACCCTGTACCTCAAGCAGGGTCACCAAGAGTCCTCTTACATAAAATCAGTTTCTGACAGCTTTGGAATATCTCCAAGGAAGGAGATTTCATGAAATCTGTGGGTAGTCTGTACCCACCTGTCAGCCCCACAGTGCAAAAGTGTCTCCTGACACTTACAGGGAGTCTCCTGTGTTTTAGTTTGTGTACAGTGCCTTTTGTCCCATCACTGGGCAACACTAAAACGAGCCTGGTTTCACGTTCAGATGAACATGTCATCTGAACATGAAACCAGGTCAGATATCCAGATGTCAGATATTTGTACATACAATGTACACACATTGTTGAGATTCCCTGAGCTTTTGCTCTCTGGATTCCCAGATCTCACAGTCTTTCCTCGCATGAAGGATGCTCCAATCCCTTAACTTTCTAAGTCACCTATCTCCTGTCCTCATGAAATTCTCTATGAGGATTTTATGGGAGACAATATCAAAACCATTAGGGAAGTCCAGGTAGATAACAATCATTGGTCTTCTCTCATCTATCAGGTCAATTGTTTCATTGTAGAATGCTGTCTGGTTCATCAAGCATGACTTCCTCTTGGTGAAGGCATGCTGACTATTCCTGATGACTTTCTCATCCTTGTGCCTGCAAATGATTTCTGGTATTAGCTTCTCCATCACTTTCCCAGGAACGAAGTCAGGTTGATTTCCCTGAAGTCTATGAGATCTCCTCTTGCCCTTCTTGAAGGTAGGAGTGTCATTTCCTCTCTTCCAATGGCCAGGAACATCTCCCAGTCATCATGACTGTTCAGAGATAATGGATTGACCTCACAATGACAACAGGTCTATGGGCTGACAAACCCCTCAGCACTTGTGGGGGTATGGATTCATATATTTTGGGAGCTATGGATTCATATATGTCCAGTTTTTAAAACATCCTCTAACCTGATCCTCTTCCACCATGGGTCAAAATTTTCTGGCTCCACACTTTTGTCTTAGCCTCCATGGCCTGGCATTTCTGAAGGCAGATCTTTCAAGCAAAGTCTGGGGCAAAGAAGGCATTCAGGACTTCAGCTTTGCCCACGTCTTGTGTCATCAGGGCCACATTTTCTCTAGTCTTTCTCTTGTCACCTTTGTATTTCTAGAAGTCCTTCTATACATGTTTCCCTTTGATGTCCCTTACTGAATGCAAGTTAAGATTTAGCATTTCCTAGCTTTGTCAATGAACACTCTGCAAGTGTCTCTGTATTCTTCCCAGGTTACCTATTTCTTCTTTTAACTCTTCTACCTTCCACCAGTGTCTTTTTGTCTTTGAGACTGACCTTTCATCCATGCAGATAGCCTAGCACTTTTGGGTGAATTCCTGCACTTTGACATACTCCAGTTTTGAGCTTGAAGATAGTAATATTTGTACATTTAACCATTTGTTAAATGTACCTGTTCCTGGTATCAACTTGGATTGGCGGCGGGAGGTTTTTTACTCTTTTATCTTTACTCCCTTTATAGAATAAAGGTAGCAAAAGAAACCCCTTCTGGTTTCTTATGGATTTTTGTACCTTGTACAGAATATTTTTATGTGAAATCAAAACCTAGTCATCATTGAAACATACAAAAATCCTCATAGTGGTAATTATGAAAAGGAATGGCCTCAGCCTTGATTACATTTCCAGACACAATTTCTAGTATTATAATGCCCTATTGTCCTATAGATTAAGTGTTGGCCTAGAAATCACTGAGAGTCATGCATGCAGATCTATAACATTACCTTCAGAATCACTTCATTTCTTCTCAGAATTATTTTCAAATGTGGTTTTCACTTAAATAACTTGAGTCCCTTCTAATGTTTTCTGTATGTTATGTTGTAAATTAAAAGGGTTTCGCCATGCAATAACAGAAACATATTACAGAGGATTATATCTATAGAAATTGATGGATATTGAAGGTGAAATTGGTGGATAGTGAATGTAAAATTGATATTCTGTAATATTTTAACTGCTATTTTTGGCTTTCAGGTGGTAAGCAAAAAAAACTTTTCAGAGGGAAGAAAAGATCTTTTATTGTTTAGATCTCAGGTGCGAGAAGCACTCTGAATATATAAAGGCTCATCATGAAAAACTGTGACAGGAAATTTCTGTTGAATTCCAGTGACTGCAGTTTTCAACTTCGTACATTATAAATATTTATCCAACTCTTAAAGTCTCTACAGTTTATGAAATTCTTCAGAATTTTCCTGTCATTATATTTCACTATTCAGTCTTTGTTAGCATGTCCTCTGAATCTTTCAGACTTCAGATAAAAAATGTGAATTCATTGCTTCAATACTAACTGCTTTCACATACTAAAGAAGCAAAAAATAGCAACATTGTCACATATCTCTCCTTCTTATTAACATTCAAGAAAATCAACACTTGAATAATCTGAAGGCTGTGGCAGAAGTAGCTAAAGTAAGATTTTCTAACAATTTTATGGCACAACTGCAGAAAAACATCACAGGAGAATATTTGTGTCTTGTGAAGTTACCCTAAAAAGTTAAAACAAATGCTACTTTTGAGTTTTTACTGTTTTAAAAGCAAAATTTTATAAAATAAATTATTGTTTCCCTGCCTTGATAATATGTTTGGCCTTGTTCAGAAAAATGAGAAATGGTAAAATGTTCTTATCAAAGGAATAAGTGCTTTTCAAAGTCATTGATACAATTTAACATTTAAGCCATGCTGCTCTGGAGATGTGCAAGCCTTCCATAAACACTCTTGTCTCAATTAACACTAAATATTTTTTCTTGACAAAACAGTTTGTAATCTCTGGGAGCATAAAAGCAATCCATATTTACTTTTCTGCATTTAGCTTTATGCATTTTTTTTATCTAATGTAGAATATTTCACATATTTAAAAAATGGAACAATAAAAGAAAGATTTAGTTTTTCTACCATTTTAGAATAAAATCAGCACAGCATACGAATTGGAAATTGTAATGCAAGTTTAACTGTATGTTAGTTTCTTCCTTTTCTCTCATAATTACATGTCAAATGGGATATGCTACTTATGAATTAAAATTATGGTACAAATAAGTTAAAGTTTTCACTTTGTTAAAAAGCAGTGGAATTTGCTAGGCTACTGGTTTCTCCCTAATATCATCACATTCATGCTCATCCTAAAGTAATTTAATCAATATGCAGGATGAAGGGTTTTTTTCCCATATGTTATTGTAGCCCCAGTGTGATCTTATTGTTTTAGTGGGGACAAGTTCCTGTACACAAATACTGAAACATGCAGAAGTGCAGTGTAGCAACATAAAATAATCCCTAAGAAGCATGGACTGGCAATTAGGAGAATAGAGAATAAATATGGAAAGGTTAGATGTTTTTCCATTTCCACCAGAAAAAAGAGCTTTAGAAGATTCCAGATACTGCTTTGTCTGCCACTAAATAGTTCTTAAGGCTATTAAGCAAGTGATATTTTAAAACAACATGAAAGTTTTATGAAATGGTTTCTTTCTAAACAAAAGGTAAATTTGAAGTGCATATTCATAAAACTTTGTGTTAAATCAAGACTATACAAATAAACAAGCATCAAATATAAGCACACTTTTCCAATCTTAGATTTTCATAGGGTATGCCTTGAGAACAACTTGAATGAGTTGTTCTTTTAACACAGCTGAGCAAATACAGTGCAAGATTCTCAACCAACCTTTGAGTGAATTTGCTTTGACAATACGTGCAACCCTTTGGTGATCTTTCTGGAGGAATGTTTGAAGTATTGAGTTTTACTGGCAAGAGCATTAAAGGAAAGTAAATTTCAAAGATGCAAGTGAATATTTGCAAAGCCAGGGTTTTAGACAAATAGTTGCAAAAGCTTTACTGGTCCTAGAAAATTCTTGCTGCCTTCATGTAAGGAGAAAAAAAAAATAATGAAAAAATTATATAGCTGACACTTCAAAAATAAATAACCAGTAAGTTAGTATTTTAGATGTTCATAGCAAATGGTTTATGAACATGCAAGCTGCAGAGAATGATACAAATTAAACAAAATAAAAAGCAAAGCCTGAAAATAGATCATTTGAATGTTTCTAAATTTATTCAAGGATATTATCATTTGCTTGTTTATTTCCTTGCTGGAAGCTCTTCCACATGCAGAAAATAGGCTATTTTTTAAAATAAATCCATTGTTTCAAATTATTTATTAAACCCTAATCAATAATGCATTTTGTGGTAGATTCACTATGACAGATATCACAGATACTAAAAAGTAATGTCTTGTAATAATGTAATACAATGTGAAACTTCATGAACAGTTTTTGAACAAAGGTTTAAACTGGGAACATAATTTGACAGTGTTAGCTTCAAATCACTTTTACCATATATGAGAAAGAAAATTGTATAATTCAAACAACATGTCTCTAAACACTCTTGAAATGAAGAATGAAAACAAAAAAATACTACTAATACTTTGAATAATTAATAAAAATAAATAACAATATGTTGGAAAATCAATTGTCACATATGGAAGCACATTTGTGCATTTTTTTGAGATCTAGCAGTATTCTCAACTACAACTACATATTCAAATAACCTAAGTTATCTGAAACATACAGAAAAAAATTAAATATCTGACTATATTCTTTATTGACAATTGGCCTTATATTTGAGATATACATCTTCTAAGCAATACAATTTTGATTATATATTGGGTTAGTGCATCCTAAGAGACATGTTGGTTTGATGATGTACACCCATTAATGACAAGTCAGGTTGTGGCAAGGGAAATGATTTTGCAGTTGTAATTCTGTTGCTTTGACAGATTATGTAAATAAAATTATTTATATAAATAAAATAAGCTTGAACTTTAATTTTGAATGTTATGTCTACATTTTATGCATGCACATTGAGAGACACATAGATAGGTATTTCTGAGAGGTTATGAAACATCTAAGTAATGTGCTGTATGCTTTGAAAAAACCTTCTCTCAGTCTTTTTTGACTATGCGTTTGGGGCTATTTTCTATTCCCTAATACCTTCTCATTAGGTTATTTTGCCCTTCTGTACATTTGAACTATACATATATTAAACATACAACATTTAATTTTCAGAATTACCTTTATACCTCTAAAACTGATCATAGCAATGATGAAGACAGGGAGTTAAGAAAGCTAGTTGGAAAAAGGTCCACAGAGTGGATCCAATATCTGTGCTTTGTTATAAGTTTATCCAAGTATTTCACTGGTGGGCTTCATAACAAGGCTCTTTTCTCTGAAAAGAGGTTTGGGGAAATATGGATGTAACATGATGTACAATATGTAGGACAGAGGAAAGCTTAGGAGCTTTAAATTTTTAGAATGCATGCATAATACTTGAGCAAGAAAGGGATCTAGATGAAATTCAAACCTGCAAAGGAGAAAGAGAAATGTAGTGAAAGAGAAATGGCTATAACATAACAAGTGGCACATCCCAGACAACACATCTACGCTGATTTTAAATGAATCAAAGCAAGAATCATACCCAAAAGGGTACAGGGAAGGCAAATACAAAAGAATAGCCCAGAAGTGAGATAAATATCTAACCTGACCCTGGTTGCTCTGTAGATCAAGTTTTTTGCATCAAGCACCCGCTGGAGAAAGTTTAGGTGACAGCGAGTGCTGGATGTAGGACTTCTTGCTAGATACAGCCATGGTGTTTTTACATATCTGAGAGTCAGTCTTGATGTCTTCCTAAAGTGGCCTTTGCTGGTTGTGTGGGTAAGAGATCTTTTTGGTTTTAGGGAAAGGATTTACCACAAAGTTCTACAGATGCAGGCAAAAACAAGCTCACGAAAAGGTTTTTTGGGGTTTTTTTTCACAGAAATATCCAGTGGCACCTCAGATATTTGCAAAGGGTACATTAGTTACCCCTTTTTACTTTTGCCTTTACCTTGACAATGACTCCACATGCATAATGTATTACAAAATTAGTAAAAAGCTCCAAATTACATATTATAGAATAACAGAATAATTCAGGTTGAAAAGAAATCTAAGGTCATTGGGTCCAAACATTAACATTGCCAAATCCATCACTAAAACCATGTCCCCAAGTGCAGCATATACACATTCTTTAAATACCTCCAAAGATGGTGATTCAATCACTTCTCTGGGCAGTCTTCTCCAATGCCTGATAATCCTTTTAGTAAAGAAATTTTTCCTACTATCCAATCTAAACCTCTCCTTCTGCAGCCTGAGGACATTTCTTCTTGTCCTGTCACTAGTTGCCTGACAGATGAGACCAACCCCACACCTGGCCACAACCTGCTTTCAGGTACTTGTAGAGAGTGATAAGGTCTCCCCTCATCCTGCTTTTCTCCAGGCTAGACAACCCCGAGTCCCTCAGCTGCTCCTCACTAGAGTTTTCTCCAGACCCTTCACAGGCTCTGTTACACTTCTCTAGATATGCACCAGCTCCCCAATGTCTTTCTTGTAGAGAGGGGCCTAAAACTAAACACAGGATTTGAGATGGGGCCTCACCCATGCCCTGTACAGAGAAACAATCACTACCATAGTTTTGCTGGCCACACTATTGGTGATCTAAGTCAGGAAGTCACTGGCTGTCTTGGTCACCTGGCCACACTGCTAGGCCATATCCAGCCATATGTGGACCAACTACCCCAGGTCCAGCTGCCACAAGGCAGCTTTTCACCCACTCTTTCCCCATGTCATAGCACTTCCTGAGGTTGTTGCAACCCAAGTGCAGTATCTGGCACTTTATATTGTTGAACTTCCTAGAGGCGGCCTCAGCCCATTGATCCAGCCTGTCCAGACACCTCTGCAGAGTCTTCCTGCCCTTCAGCAGATCAACACTCCATCCACCTTGGTGTTATCTGTGAACTTACTGAGGTTCATGCATATCATCAATAAAGATGTTAAAGAAGAATGCTTCTAACACGGAGCCCTGGGGAACACCACTGGTGAACGGGCTGCAGATGAATCTAACTCCACCCACTGTCACTCTGGGCCTGGCCATCCAGCCACTTTTCTACCCAAAGAAGAGAGAACCCATTCACACAACACACAGCCACTTTCTTCAGGAGAGTGCTGTGGGAAGTAGTGTCAAAGGCTTTAGTAAAGTTCACCCAGGCAACATCCTCAGCCTTTCCCCCATTGACTAAATGAGTAACTTTATCAAAGAGGGAGATCGCGCTGGTTAAGCAAGACCTGCCTTTCATAAACCCAAGCCAGCTAGGCCTCATCCCCTGGTTGTCCTGCACATGCCATTGATGGCACTCAGAAAGATTTTCTCCATGACCTTTCCCTGGACTGAGGTCAGGCTGACAGGCCCATAGTTCCCTGGATCCTTCTTCTGGCCTTTCTTGTAGAAAGGTATCATATTGGCCAACCTCCAGACCACTGGGATCGCCCCAGTTAGCCAGAGCTGCTGGTAAATTCTTGAAAAGGAGGGTCCCTTCATATCTGCAAGAGGAGGAAAAACATCCCTTAATTTCTTTCCTAGTTACACCATGCCAGAGATACTAGAGAACATCCCCAGCCATATTAAAGTGTTCACAGGGATTGCACCTGTGACAATGAAGCTCCTTTCTCATTTTCACTCTGTCATGCAGCAGGACTGACAGTCATCCTTGTGGTAACCTTTAATTTTGGTTGGATTTTTCTTCACTTTATGGGTTATCTTTCACTCTTTCACAGATCTGCTATTTTCAATTTTATCGTTAGTTGAGATTCATTTTGGGGTAGCAAAAAGATCTTTCTGATACTTTCCCATATGTTTCCACTTCTGTCATGTACACATAAGCAGCTAAGGTATGGAAAATTTTTCAAATTTTCAAATATTTTTCTAAATTTTTTAATTTTCATTTTTATCTCATAAATTGCTACCATAGTCTGACAGAAACCTAAAAATTAAATATATTAGCAGGGTCCCCAAAATATAAAACAACATATAAATGCTGAACTCTGCAATTGTATTTATTACTAAACATTAAAGCAGAAGACAATTTTATTTACAACAGAGCATAATTTTCTGTCAATGCTTTCAGTTGTTTCATCTAACGAAAAGTTGCTATTTCCCTAGACAAATTTGAAAAAAACCCCTGTATTTGTATAAATCATAATCTCTTCTTTATTCATTCCTTTAATATAACTTTCATACAACTGAAAAAAACCAGAAGACTCTTCAAGAAAATATAAATGAAAAAAGCTTAAAATATTTTGCATGGACTTGTAGGTCTTAGAGGTCATTTCCAACCTAAACGATTATATGATTTTTTTATTATGTGAATATTTTGATAATATTGTTGATGTAATTTTATTGGATAGATATTTTTCAGCTTCCCAGTCATAAACCTAGATAAACTGAAAATTACTGAGTTTCTACATAACACAGAGTTAAAAAAATCCTAGTCTTTCAGACTTCAAAGACAATGAATTTGTATAATAAACATTCTGTAACACCTTGGTTACTAAGGATTCTAGTGACCTGCCTTGAATTATCCTTAAAAGTTTTTTTTTCTAATTTACATTTTTTTTAATATACAACATCATACTGTATTGCATGTCTTAAACTCCCAAAGAAAATGAGAAGATTCAGTCTCATTTTTAAAGGATAAATAATAAGTGACTGATAACTGGAAAAAAAGAACCATGATTTTGTGGATAAAGTTTAAAACTGTTAGGAAATAGAACAAAATTTATTTGTTTTTAAGCTGCTGGGGTTTTGAAGATTCTTGAGTAACATTTCTATAAAAGACCACTGATTTTTAATATCTGAGTTCAAACCTCAAGGGCTCCATTGCTAAGAATAGCTCCCTAGTGAAATCCTGAAACATGTCTGGGGGAAAGAACAATCCACCTGCTGGCATCCAGTTTCCAACAAAATATAGATCTGTAAATTCATTTCAGGACCTTATTTCTATTTTTTTTACCTTTTCCTTTTGTAATAAAAAGCAGTAGTTAGTGTATAAACTGAATTTATAAATTACTGGAAACAAAATAAATGAAAGTGCAAAATCTAACTGAGCCTTTAGGACTGTGTAGTTGGAGTTTAGATTTAAGATACTTTTCAAAAGCTGTACCTGTCAAGTAGTATTAATCAGGTTAAGTTATACTTCATGTATATGCAATTTTTTTGTTCATTATTATGGGTTACACTTCCATTTATAAATAATGATCCAGTTTTATCCTACCATAGATAAATATTAGAAATATAGCTTAAACCTTTTTATTAGCAGCATTGTATCTCAGATCTCCACAGAAATACATACACTTTTATATCACCAATTTTTATCATGCATTTACATTTGTACTTGTATTGAGATATGCCTAATACCTATTAGCTATACATGTTAAACACTTAATATCTATATCAGAGAAAAATTATGAATTTGGAAAGTAAATTTGGTTTTAGGTACAGTACAGTGTTTCATTCTACTACTTTCATATCTGAAGATAAATGCTGTAGTTCATGAACACTCTTAATATCAGAATTTCTGCTTCTACTAATACAAAAGACTTCTTGTTTAGCTCTTGGATAAAAACATTGTTTTAGTTCTTTTGACTCCCTGTGTATAATTTCATGTGCTGGCATTTATTTTCAGGTCATTCATGTGAAGGGGTTAAAGTGAAAGCCCTTAAATAATTAACCTTTGGTGGTAAGTTAAAATTATTTTCAGGTCAAGATTCATTAAACCTAGGAATTAAAAGACTAAGCATATCTTTAGCATTTTGAAGAAAGGAGTCAAGGTTCATGTGTAGTATATACTTTGCCAGTACTTAAAGACTCAAAAATTACAGCTAAAGAGACAAAAATTGAAGCTAGTCTATTCTACATTTAATTTCAAAATTAAACTCTCAATGTCTCATATACTGATAATACTGACAAACAAAAATCTCTTTCCTACTAATATCTGACAATCATGCACAGTTGAACTGTGCATGGGAAACCTGCAGGGCCACTGGACATGTAGGGCTGGTGTCTTTGCCCAGATGTGCTTCAGATCTTGTGGAAACTGCCTGACAACTACTGCTGGAATAGGATGAAGGGCTGAGCCCAGAAATGTTGTGCCCTACTGCAGACTGGCCAGTGGGATTGGAAAGGTGACAAGTGGGAGGGAAGGGGCACCACACTCTTGTTACAGAGCTCACAGCTGCTGGAGATTGCATGTGGCAATCTTTTGTGATTGTTTATATTTCTTTGGTGTCTAAAGGTTCCTGCTGGGATCAGTACACCATTGAGTAATCTCTTACTGTTTAAAAGATGGACCCTATTCCAAAAAGTTTAGTATCTGAAAAGGCAAAACAGAGACATATCTCTATCTCTATCTCTTTTCAAGAAGAAATAGAGAAGACATGGTTGGTATGAATTATGCCCATCTTAGGTTAAAGAAGTTAGACATTTCTAAAAATAATTTTTTTGAGGAATGCAAGACAGGGAGAGATAGGCAGGCAGAAACATCTAAATAGAAAGAACAAAAGAAAAGGAAAAAGACATTGAAACAGGATGCAACCCAAGTGAATAGAGAGGATAAAAGAAAAAAGGCATAAGGAAATATGGATAAAAATAATTAATTCACAGATATTTAGAAAGTAGAGAAATTTGATAGTACTCACTTTCTGGCTGATCTTTAATAAAGTAGCTAATGTTCATCACTGAATGTAGTAAATGTAAGTAGAGATGCTTAAATAAAGCTTTTGCTCCCATGTGGTTCATATTTTCTGATGACATTACTAAATAACTTAGTCCTACTCAATCGTCTAAACCAATGATATTGATAGTGAAAAATTATCAGGACTATGGTTTTCCTGGTTTTATACCACAGTATACTGGGTATATGAAGTCACAGACAACAAGCAAACAACCTGAGTACATCAGGGTATTATTTGCAATTTAATGGATTTCATATTACAGAACAAAAAAGAAAAATATTCTGTCATGAAAACAAATTATACAAATTGCAATCAAAATAGAAGGCTCCTTAGGGCTGTACACAGTGAATATCAAAGAAATACAGAAAAACAATTTTCAAAAAAGCCTGGAAAAACTTTGGCAAAACTAAAAGGTTCTAAAGATCCCCATATGTAGTACAGTTTGCAACCCTGATTGATATTGCAATATTACCTAACTGTATTGTTAAAAGTTCTCAAGATCTGCAAATATCAAAGCAGTTAGCTAGGCTCTAGTGTTACATTTCCCATTTAGTGAGGCTTTTTCCTTTTCATTTTGTCTCAAACTGTATTGCAAAAATGAAAATTATGACATGCCAACAATGAAATCTGTAAAACAGAAACAATCAAAACAAACAAACAAAAAATTTGTAATTTGAAGTAATTTCCTTTAGTGTCTTATTGTGTAATCATTAAATTAGCTAACTTAATAGTCTCTTTATCTTCTTTTCTTCTACATAAACTAATGATCTTGGAAAAAATTATTATTTACCCATTCCTTAATAAAAAGACCCTTGGATAAGTGCTTAATGTTCAAGGATTTTATTATCTTTTCTTCATCTCTAATTCTGTTGGAAAACAGAACACAGTCTTGTTTTGTTCTTTCTTAGGGAAACTTCTGTACGATGAAAAATAAGTTTAGTGTCGTAAGTATAACTGAAAATAGTGATTTCAGTAAAACTGCAATAAGATCAGAAGTGATTACCAGTCAGGATCTAAGAGAAGTAAGCATGCTCATTTGCACCCATAAAGAGAGCACTTAATTCTTCAGTGCTTAAGAAGCAATTTGTGAGTCCCAAAAGCATAGACACACACATAATTACGACATTGACTGTGATATTACAGTAAGTACTATAAATTGTCTAAGGTATCTGATCCTCCATTCTCACTCAAGCCCAAGTAATACTATTAAGAAGAAATAACAATACTTGTTTTTATTGTTGTTATTATTATTATTATAAGAAACAATAATAGATAAAAAGAAAATATAGTATTAAATGAGTTTTCTTCTTGAATATGCAAATATATGCCAAAATTTGGAGTAAGCAACAATTATTTTCTGGAGGCAATTAAAAAAATACAGGTTTTGGGTTCCAAAAATAAGAGGTTTTTTTTCTGGCAGGCATGGAAGGAATTTCCTCTGCCTCCACCTCCTAAAATTCAGAGTAAACTCATCATACAACTGAATTGAACATCTGGGAAATGGAAGAAAACATTAATATAGGAAATGGGACAGTATGAAGGAGAATTTATTGGGTAAAAAATCCTTGTTGCCTTGTTATAATGGGTGAATCATTAGAATTTTTGATAAAATATCAACAACTGGATCATTTGAAGGATGCATTTTTATGATTTATTCAGAGGAGTTTTAATGTACTAGTTACAATAATGTTTTAGTTTTTTGGGGTTTTTTTAAATAAAAAGCTTATTACCTTGTTATAAAAAAGGCTAAAGTCCACAACAGTCTTCTGGGTTTAGTATTTACATGCATTTCAAAAAATTGCTAACATAAGTTTATCCTGGAAATCAGTAAGATATATAATTCCAGTTGTCTCTAGTAATTGACATATATTTTAACCATCCTGTTATTGGTTGGTTCATTTGACTTCATGTGACTTCATTATACATGAGACTGTCCAAGATGCCAAGGAATTAAGACTTTTTCCAGGAGTTAACTGGACAGGATCTTGTCTGACCCATTGCTCGTGCTTACCTCATAAACTATTATTGTGCACCCCTTCCTGCAATATGGACAGCAATCAGACCACAGAAAAATACATTTTTCCCAGTAAACCTATTGGAAACAGTGGTACCAGATTGCTGACCCAAAGTTCTTTGTCCACAACAGTGTTTACACAGAGGGTAGTACTTTGTGGTTTATGATGGTCTTACATATTCCATTAATTTTAACAAGTTATCAGAAGATGGTGTGGCATATGAGGCAATTAAGGACAAAACCTGGAATTTGAATGTTGAATGTCTCTTGAAGTTAGAATCTCTCATGCTATATCAGGTCAACTTCAAAGGAAAAAAATTATAGAGGAAAAAAATTCCCTGCTAGGATGGAGCCAGTGCTTCCAATAAAATTTGAAATCAGTGTGTTTCCATTTAAGATTATTTTTTCAGTGAGATTATAGTTGGAGGGAGTGGTTGTTTAAATAGCATAGTTTAGATGTTATAGTTTCTTGAACAACACAGGAAATAAACAATTAATGGATAATAGTTTATTTAGGTGGAGACTGCATGTAAAGACTGGTCAAATTCCTTACAGAAAGAGACTAAAAATTTCCTCTGACTACCTACTTTGAGTTAAAGAATATTTTTCTGGGCTCTCCATATCCATGCTTTTCTGGCATAAGAACAGAGGGTTAAATTTCCTTTGCTACAAAAAAGAGATAGGTTCAAAGGACTGGAATTTCAGCTGTATGGTCCCCAAAAGAACAAGAGAAAAAACCTGTGCTGATCCACTATTTTAGTGATGTCTTTCTCACTGTGAAGTCCCTCTTTGAGTGCAGGGTGGGAATAACAACTGCATTCTGTGCTATCCTCTAGCAAATTGACTTATCTGTTCCACTTCAGGACAGAAATCTGAGTTATGATATAAAAATATTATGCCTTCCTAATGAATTCAATTAAAATTTAACTAAAAATTCCACAAACTAGGGACTGAGATCTGTTTGCTTTTTCATTGGAGTTTCATATGAATTCTGGGCATAGAGTGGGTTTACTTTCTGGGCAATGAAGAAAGCAACACAGTAGTCATTATCAGAAATTTGGGCTACCAATCAGTACATCGAGAAGTCACACCCTGACACTTTAAACAGAATTCCCAGGGTAAGCATAAACTCAATTATTTCTCATGTCACAGCTAACTGGCTTGCAATAAAGTGATGAACCTATTTTAAAAAAGCCTAGTCCGTCGGCCCAAATCGGTTTGGTCTTTGAGCTGGCACTATTGGCTTCATTTTCAATCAGTGGTAGTGCCACCACTTTCCACCTTTATTACTTGTCTGTAGTAGTATAGACATGGTGAGCTCTCCCAATCAGTCAGAAATACAGTGAACAGCCCAAAACAGTCTTGGGATGCAAAAAAACCCAAAGAATGTTATTGTTGCCTTGCCGAAATATGATTCACTTCTAACCTTACTTTAGAGTTGATGAAGTACTTTAGTTATTATTGTCTCTGTAACAGAACTAAAATATCAAGGTTTGTCTACGTGTAATGTAACTAATATCCTCCTTATTAAAATGCCATCAGTGATATGGTGCTTATTTTATTCAGATATGTCTTGCAGAAAAGAGAATAATTTCTTATAAATTCAATTTTTTTCTTTTCCCTAGCCTTATAGAAAAATATTTGACAGATGTTTTTATTAACATAGTTTTTTTTGCAGAAGGTCACAGAGTAAATTTTCACTATCATTGGTAATGTCTGCTCAAATGGCATCCATACACTCCCAACAAAAGAGAGAACACCTGACTTTGTTGTATGACTATGTCCTATATTCTGAAACAAAGTAGAAAAATAAAGATATCTACTTTAGCAGATACATGTGAACTGAATTTTGGGTACAGTTTAGTTTTAGTACTGACTTTATCCTTGTCTAAAAGCAAACCATGTGGAGCAGTAAAAACTGTGAAATTTCAAAGTAAGACTCTTTTCCTTCTTTTTTTTTCTTTCCCTAGGGAAACAAAATAGCTTGAGAAAACCTACTGCTTTCTGGTTTGTATTATCTATTTTAAATAATCACTTGATTTTTTTTTTTTTTCCCCTTTAACACAATCTCCTTCTATCTTATGATAGTTGGAGAAGACCCAGAATTCAGTGCTGGCAAAGTAATTCAGTCTCAACAAGATGTAAGTATCTGCAATGCTTGTGTTGATTTACTGTTTATTTCCCAACAATTGAGAAATTTTTTTCCCCTTGTGGGACAGTCAACAGAGAAGATAAGAAACAAAGGAGGCAGGAGGTTGTTTTTTGTTTGTTTGTTTGTTTATAAGAAGTCTGTGTTTATTCATTGTAACGGTGTAGACTTGAATATGAAAACACACTGGTTCAACGACCATGTGGCTTCAGGAAGATCTGCTTTGCTTTATTATCTTTGACTCTTTATTGTCTCTGATCTTTACTGCTCCAAATTCTGATTCTTGATAAATACATCTAAAGAAATGTGTGTGTGACCTAAATAAAATTGCCTTCCTCTGTTAAGATCCATTTTGTTTGCTGACCATTAATGGTTTGGGGACATTTTCTGACATACTCCATGGTAAGAAAAAAATTTCTGCCTTTCATAGAAGGTATGTGTTGTACTGTCATATATAAAAAAAAATATGTGTCATATATTTTTTATTTTCTGTGAGGGAGGATTTTTTGAGGTTTTGTGGGGCGCTTTTGTGGTGGTTTTTCTGGTTGGTTTTTTTTTGGTTGCTCTTTTTTATTCTTTTATAAACATATTCAATTCTTCTGTAGAGTTTAAGCAATCTTTTCCAAAGGAAATTATAAACTGACATCAGTTTTTTCTCTAAGTTTCCAAATTTTGTTCTCATACTTCACATCATTTTACCTATTCAAGTTTCCATTATATAACAATTCTGGAGCACTTACATAGTTAGATATATTTTCCCAGTCATACTGAGTCTTGAAGAACTGAAATGTATTCAATGGGAATATTCCCATTCTTAAGGGACTAAGCATAATTGAGCTATACTATCATATCATGAAGAAATTTCATATGTAAAGAAAATTATGTGAACATCCAAGGAGAACTCAGCACATGAAGATATTTATATGTATAGATTTAGACAATTAGACACATGCAGTTAATGTACACCACGTATATTTGATATAATTTATGGATTTTTAAAATATAAATATGCATTATGAAGAATTGATAACTAGACTATAATAACTATTATTTATTTTATTATTATAAATAAATATGCATCTTTACACATGTTAATATTTGAAGCATAGAGATTTCAAAATTGGTATCTCCTTTAAATAATCAAATGAAGCTGAAGCACATAAAGAGAACTAATGAAGTGGCATTCAAAGTTAGAGAAAGTCTAATTTCAGTACACTGTATTTTACTGGATAATTTTCTACAACTGAATGAATTCTTCTCAGCCTTGCCCTCACATTACCCTACTATATGTGCCTGAATGAGTCATTGTTTTTTATTGATCTAACAGCAGCGTAGAGGTAAGATCTCAAACCTGACAATTGTAAAAGATGGTGCTTTTAGTGATTAATTGTGATGAGACAGTGAGCATTATCTGTCTATTAAAGTGTATTATACTGGAGATTACAAGTCACTACAGAATTGTTCCTTTGCATTGAATTTTCTACAGGCTGCCTAAAGTAACAGATGTTAAATAGGTGAAGTACCATAAGAAATATTAGAATTGGGGCATTACTTATTGAAATTGATAATACCAAATAGCATCTTGAGCAGCATCTGAATTGCTGAGTCTGAATCTGAATTACAGATTTACATTATGGATGTAAATTAAAGATGCAAGTAAACTTTTCCTGTAATTTCTTAAGGTTATCCTGGTTCAGCTCAAGATCTCATTTCTATATATTGTTCTTGACAATATTCTAAGATGATGAAAACTCTAAGTCTTTTTGTTCCATATTATTCCTTCTCTTTCTACTGTTTATTCCCACCTGAAGCCAGAATCTCAGATTGTGATATCAATCATAGCACAACAATGAAAAGTGAGGTCACAAAGGAAGGATTATTATTTCAGGTGAGAGAAAGAATCTAAAGCATTTTAATTTTTTCAGAAACAAAGAAAGGTCTTCATACAAATGTCTTTTGCAATACAGAGTAGTGAAAAGGAAATACAGTCAATATGAAGTGAGACTACAGGTAGATTTTTTTATTTAAAAGATGTTTTTCAGAGCTGTACTTGCAGAAGAAGTGATCTTAAATGTGACTCAGAAACAGACGAAGGGTAGAATTGCATCTCAGTGGCATGAAAAAAAAAGAAGCTTGAAAGTTTTATTTCTTTGCCTGGTCCACTTTAACACTTTTATAGTTTTATTTTTCCTTCTTCCTTTATCTTCTCTTTTTTTTTTTTTTTTCTGTGTAAAAATTACCCTCCCAATTTAGCATCATCAAGTCCTGCATCCAAATAATTTATGAAGATGTTGAAGTGCCCTGGCTCTAAGATGGAACCAGAAGAACCACACCAGTGATCAGACACCAAACTGATGTAACACCATTTAATACAACCCTTTGTACCCAACCCATGAGACAATTGCTCACACATGTTTAATACCTAAAATGCCTTTTAGTATGTTTAGAAAAATCTACAGTTGGATATACATTATTACAAGTCATATAATTATAATTTATAATTTCCCAAAATTAAAATATACCCTCCCAGAAATCTACTAGATTTTATTTTTTACTGCCAAAAAATTAAAGTTTTTATTTTTTTACCTACAGAATTAACTGCCAAAAAGCATCCTAAAAGTGAAATTTTGGGCCAGATAAAATTACTGAGAATTCTTTCATTCATTTCTCTGGGGCAATTGTTCCCTGATTGTTGGCACCTACCCCATATTTTGGTTGGATTCCTCAAACAAAAACTCTATTTACTCAAGGCAATACTCAGAATACTAAAAACATCTAACAAAATTATTTTACTAAAGTTCTTTACAAATGTCATAAAATTTGTGTAAATTCAAAGTTTTACTGGTTTCCCTTCAAACACAGGAGAACCTAGATGACCCTCTATAAGGCTGAAGAATGATTGCATGTGAACCAAACACATGAATAATTCTCAACAAATATACCAAGAATTCGTTTGAGATATAATCTTACAGTACTGCATTATAACAGCACACACTATCACTACAGAATTCGGTTTTAAAGTGAAGCTTTAATATAAAATTTCATTGCAACTAAATTATAACCAAAACAATATCAGCTTAAAATGTTAGCATTGTCTTTTTTGAATCCCTCATTTAATTTGTTATAAAATTCTGCATTTTTACAAGCCCCTTAATTTTTTTCACAAAAGTGACAGAACTGCCAGCTCAGTCTTGCATCAGCATTACACAGCAGGGCCTTAAATAACTTAATTAATCTGCAGTTAGTAATGTCTCAGTTCAAACTGAGGTCTCACTGAATTGGTTCCTGAAGCTATAGAGTTCCACATACAGTAGCAGTAACCGTATGTTAAATGTAACATTAATAAAATAGTGTACCTGCTGGAATACTAATTACTCCTAAGAGTCTCACTCAGCACAAAACTCAGCATTAACAGTATTTTGGACTAAACCATGTCCTTGTAGCAGCATGCTGAGGAAAGAATAAGAAAAAATTATTTTGCTTTTCAACTTTATGCAATCTGAATGATAATGGACCTGAAAAGTAAGCTCTGCTTCCTTTGTGCTGAAGAGATGAGAAGACTGAGAGAAATTATAACATGAAGAAATCAGAATTTCCTCTTTTCTCTGCTCAAAGGTTAGTTTTACTACCACCCATAAATTTTCAAGCAAGACAGGCTCCCACAGAATCCAAAGAAATCAACTTAGAAAAAATCAAAAGGAAATATAGGAAAATTTTTTTTGTTTTGTTTTGTTGTTGTTGTTGTTGTCACATTATGAAAGACTTAACTGGAGAGGAAGTAATTTATCTAGAAATTAATTTACTTTGAAAAAAGGCTTTGCATGTGCTATATAATTCATTGTGGAATGAAAAAGCCCTGCTTTACGTTTATTAAGTCATAAATACTTTGTGACTTAGCTCTCTTAAATGCAACCAGCAATGGTGATACTAGTTTCAATGACTGGAGAAAAAAAGAGATTCTAAGAAATGTAGGAAAAAAAGCAAAGCCAATATTTTAGAATTCCTCTTAATTGTTATCATAAATTCAGCAGGGAGAGGAAAGAAGAAATCTTGAAACACAAGGAGGAAGAGGGGAGTGTGATCTTATCAAGAAAGGATGCATCTTAATGAAAAATAGGTACCATTATTGTGTCTGGAACCACAAAGTTCTCACATTTTCCTTTTTTGTTCAGTAATCTTTAAACTAGCATAAAAGAAGATAATGAGAACAGGCAAGCTAAGACTGACTTTTTATGCCCTTCTCTTACTTTTACTTAAGTTTTAGCTTATGCATTATGCATCTGCTTAGTCAGGTTGGTTTGTTCAGTCAGACTACTTTGTTTAGAAATCCGCATCTTTTATTTCCTGTATTTTGTTGTACCATGTCTTCTTTTTCAAAGTGTATTTGCTTTGGATAATAGAATGCCTTGGCCTTCACTGGTTCACTTAAGACATAGTTGTTTGTTTTCTTTGAAAAGAGTGATATCTTGGGCCGCTTGAATACAGTAAATAAAATAAGTAGCGGATGTCATATTGATTGATGCGGATAAATATGGAAACACATTGCAGCACCTTTCCTTAAAGATGGCATAGCTGAGGACACATCCCTCCCCAGCTGGCACAGGTTGCCTGGCATAGATGTTTAGGACACTTTGAGAAGTGAATTATAAAGGTAAAGCCATGGAAATGCCCTTTGACACAAAAGTGACTGGACTCTTAGGAGCCTCTTTTGGTGCAAGACAGGCATGAAGTGATGTAGCTTGGGCCTATGTGAGATTCATGCTTCCATTTTCAACTCTGAAAGTCTCCCCATGCGTATCTCAGCACAACAATAACTGCAGGGGAGCTTTATTAGTGGTTGTTTTTTCTTGAGAAGGATGGCTTCACAAACTTATACTAAGGACTGAAAGTGATGGATGTCAGGAAGCAGCAAGAGCAGGTGGCTCCCAGGGTGCCAGGGCACTAGAAGCAGCAAGAGCTCCCCATGATTCTGTCAGGGCAGGGTCTGGCAGCCAGAGCCTGTCCCACAGTGTCAGCCAGGATCTGGCAGCAAAGGGGTACCAGGGACAGACTCAGCCCCAGGAACCTCCCTGGGAGCTGGAATGGGCCAAGGCCAGGCTGGGAAAGCGGTGTGGGGTTGGCCCCATGGCCAGGCAGGGCAGGACTGTGGGGAGCTGGAGCCCAGCTGGGATGTTACTGTGGCACGATCTGCTACCCCAGGGAGCTGCAATAGAGTGCAGGGTTGTGGTCAGGGTGGGAAGAGGACTGGGATGTGGGCAGAGAAAAGCAAGGCTGGTGGGGGAACTGTCACAATGTGAACTCATACAATTTATATTATATGGCAAAATAATGAGAAACAAACTCATAGCGATACTGAAATACCACCAAAAGAGGCAGTGCTAGAGATTGGGATAGATGCAATGATGCAATTTGACAGGCATTCGAGCTGAACCTTCATCAGACTTTTTGGTTGAAGGTACCTGACATCACTTTTGCTTTGCCTACAGCAGTCTACCTCATACATCCTTGATGTTTCATTTTCCAGAGTCTTGCTCCCCAGATTTTGTTTTCAGATTTGAACTAGAAAGAAAACAAAGGTAAAAGAAAATTTTAAAGGTCCTTGGTAAAACTTACTAGTCTTCTGGTGCACATTTGTAGAAACTGACATTGGATAGATTTTCTGAAGCCATAAGTATATTTTAGTCTTATCTCCTGGTTTCTTAGGACCCCCTTCCCCAAACCAGACCAACCACAGAAGATCATTTTTACCATCCAATTTATATAGAGGACATCCAGTGAATCTTAGAGATCTCAACTAACATAGTGAATCATACAAACTGAGTTGCAGTCCCAGAGAAAGGAGAATGTTTCAAAAATGGGTGGAAAAGACCTGAGCCAGCTGGAAAGCAGATGTACACCACACCTTACCAAATTATCAGTACTATTTATACCTATTGTGCACATATAAAACACAAGGTCTACCAAATGCACACACAAGAATATTAGAAGCACAAAAACATTTTCATACCTGTTTCCATACCTGCACTATTGCAAATGGATTGACAGTGTAAAGAAAATGTCCAGGCACAATCACTGATGGATGTGTTAGGGTTTACAGACAGAACTGCATGCTGTGCAATAACTACTGTCACCTTGTGTTCAGAAAACAGAAGTTTTCTGGACTTGATCAAAAGCACAGAATCCGAGATGACTTAGATTTATTATGAATATATGGCATATGGGGTATTGTTTTATTCTGTCATACTATGGTTTTTGAATTCACAGGCATAATTTTCACAGTTTCAGTCTCAATAATTAGTCTTAGTTTTCAGTGATGTTAGGAAACTGTAACTAATATTTGACATTTTTTATGTCTTGGTCTATTTACCTGAAAGAAAATAGTCACAAATATTCTTTAAAAAGCTGGGTCTAACTTGCTCTAGTTTGCAGAAGTTCAAGGGTTCAGAATGTTGAAACCCTGTCCATAAAGATTTGTCTCTGTTTCAGATTAATGAAAATGCATAACAGATTAATGTAGTAATCTTTGCTGGAATTCGGGAAATGTCACTAAATAAGAGTACTTTTCTTTCTTTGCATTTCAGCTAGAACATTAACATTTTAATCTGGGATATTAATTCTTTGCTTAGGCTATCTCTGACCTTCACTTTGAAACAGTCTTATTTATAAATGGTCCTGTGTTTTAGTCAACAATATGATATGAGTTTCTGCCTCTAGAAATGAACACTGTATTATCCTTCCTAGTTTTATTTCCCCCCATTCAAATACCTGATATTCTATTTGTAAAGAGAGAAAAATTAGCTAACTTCAGTCATGAGTTCAGCCATAATTTGTTTATGCATATGGAACTTACCAGGTAAAAATAAATAGAAATCAGCTGCAGCTTGGCAAAGCAGTTGCTTCTGATTCAGTCTCCCTGAATGATCTCATTTCAGTATTGTTTAACCTAATGGAGTTCTGACCTCACAGACTTTTTAATGTTATTTTCACGTTACATGGTGCCTTTTATGTATTGAAGTAAGAGAAGTTTTTTAACTTTCACTTCCAGAAGCAAAATACTTCACGAAATATGGAGAAGCTGGACTGCCAGAGAAACATATAGTTGACTTATTTCTTGATAATTTAATGTTAAAAATAAATGTATTTTGCTTTCTCTGTGGACAGATATAGCAAGGCTGAAAGAAGTGGTGGCTCTAGCTGTATAAGAAATTTCAGGTGAAATTATTCCTGGTAGACACTAGCTCTTTTGTACAACTAATGTTTTCCAGTTGGAAACTTAAAACAATTGTTTCATGTTTGCTTTCTGGAGATCAATTTCCATATTAAAAATATGACAACAATGGCTGGAGGTCAAGTTGTTAAGGCTGGAGATCAGGGACGCCAGGGATCCTTCAGTACCTAGCTCTATCCTGATGCCAAACCCTAAAGAATACAGGGACCTGAGACACTCATCTCTTTCATTTACTGTTCAGCATGAGGGGTAGTGGAAGAAGTGGTGAATGGCTGAACATTTCAGCATTTGTCTACCAGGTGCCTACTTGGTTTTGCATTATGAAGCCAAACTGAAAGAAATTTTCCTCATAAACAACTAACAGCTTCAAGAATCTATTTCAAATGTTGAGGTGTTCCATAGGTTTTCATAAAGATATTTCATAAAGAAATATATATTTCTTTATAATCTAAATCATATATTTCTTTATAATTTAAATATCATCTTTATATTTCATAAAGAAAACATATAGGTTTTCCCTTGGAAGATTTTACAATATTTTACACGGTTTTTAGTGGGAGGAAATTTTCATTATTCAGAATGTACTGACTTTGGTTTTGTAAAAAGCAGACAAAATTAGAAAGTCAACATACCTTGAAACTAAAGTAATTGACAGTAGCTACTGAAACTACTTCTTCACCTGCTGCTTGCATGTTGTATTTCTACATCTCTACATTAGCAAAGACTAACTGATTTTTTCAAGAGCACCTAATGACACTTGCAGCTCTATATACTTTCTTTCAGTCTCAGAAATTTATTGTATTGATTTTGAATTAGAATTATTTTTTTTCATAACTCATAAAATTCAGTTTTAAAGTGTTCTTAATTGCTGTAATTTAATAATTAAACAACCCTGCCTTCAGTTGCTGTGTTGTCAACTATGTCCTGTTCACTTCTAGAAACACATAATTTCCATTTATTTTAATGGAAGTTTTGAATGAAGGAAAACCAAAGAGTGTTCAAGGATACATGAAATTTTCACTTAAGTCTAGATATATGTTTCAGCTTTTCCCAGGTATCTGAAATGCCACCAACAATCACATTTACCTCTACATCGAGACTTTCAATGCAAATCTATGCCTTATTTTTTTCCAATCCAATCAAAAAGAGCCTGAAAAGAAAATTTAAGAAATTTTCTTCTATTGTATTTTGAGTTTCTTTTCCTCATTTGAAATGTTTATTAATACATGAAAACCAAAGTTCATATTAATTTAAAGCCACATTTTATTTTCTACAGTTTACTTATTGTCAAACCAGTGGTGTTTACTCTAAAGTATTTCTGCCTTAATGAAGTTTAGTTTTCAGAAAGAAAAAGAAAAATAATTGTAAGGAAAAACTGGACTCTCCCTTCTCAGATAAAATCAAAATAACAAAGTGACCATAATACTACTTGGACAATGATGACATTCATTCAGGAATGATAGTGCTTGGCGGATAAAAAATTTAGGCAGAAAGCCGCTTAGAGGTGCCTCAGAACAAAGCATAAACATCATAAATGTGGTGTGTATATTCATAGTCATTCATAGACTTAGAGAAGAATCTTGCAGCTTTCTATGAATGCAGTATTAATAGCTGGATGCTCTTACTTTGATGTTGACGAATATGGCACTTTATTGGAACCTTTTTTTTTAGTAAAACTGATCTTCATTCTAATTTCTGTACAGTACTGCAAAAGTTCTTTAATAAGAACTAACATTCAGGAAAAATAGAATGCATTATAAAGCACATGAAATTATTTCTAAAAAGTGTTGTACAACAATGTCTTATCTAACAGCTAGAAAATTCTTCATGATTCTACAGAGAGTAGCACAACTAAACCACTGACTGCCTTATTTCAGAATTATCAACCTCTCTGAAGTAAACTTTTTTCTGAAGAATAACTATTCACACTCTGAGGTAATTGTTTATCTTCATTTTATCTTTTCAGTAGATAAAGAAATGTTTCTAGTCCATAAGAATTTCCTTTTTATCCATAGTATATAGGATTAAATTGAAAATTATTGTGTCTTGTCTTTGCACATAAATGAAAATACATAAATGAAAATAGGCTGTGATGACAGCCTATGACAAAACAGTCTTAGCCAAAGAATCTTAAAAAAAATAATATGAAAAATATTCTATTTTTTTTTTCCTAACTGCAGAAGTCTTGGTTCTTCAGACAATTAATAAAGCTACCTCCTCTTATCATTAGAAATCAAAAGAAGTAGCTCAAGGAACAGCTTTTCTTTCCTCAGCTTTGTTTGACAACAGTCATGTCACCAAGTTTTCCTGTGCTAAGGCACTGAACTGTACACAGAGCAAGGTTATATATAGTGATGTTTCAAATATATATATATAAAAAAATTACATTCTTTAGGTCATTAAAATATTGAGATAACTAGTATTTTAAATGTCATGGGATAAAATGTTAAATCAGAATTACACTCAATCACAAATAGACCTTTAACTAATACTTCTTATTTTGACTAGCTCAGAAGGATGACCAAGTGAGCCCTTTGCCTTAGAGTGCTTCCAAGAATATGTGAAGATGTAACTTTCAACAAAACAAATCAAATTAGATACATCCCAAAACTCAATGGTCATTAGTGCCAGGAACACTGGTATTATTCAGTTGTATTAACATTTTTTGTGACAATGACAAAATACCAAAAATAATGCCATCAATAGTTTACAATGTTCTTCTACCTTTTCAGGACTACTTGCTGCTGTTTTGTATTCACTGCTGTCTGAAAATTAACTCTGATGTTTAGATATGAAACAAAGGAAAAGAGAGTTTCAAAATCACCAGAAAATATACAAGGGAAGCTTTAAATATTATACTGCTGTAGACAGTGTAGTGGCTAACAGTTTCAATAATGCAGATGGGAAAAATTAAATAGTGCAATGCTATATACAGCTGATATGATGTATCAATAAAGGAAACAGAGAATAATCCTGCTTGAGGGGAACACATTTCACAGAATATGACAGTACATGGAAAGTACATCTTGCTCGCCATTTGAGGATAGAAGTACAGTTGCAACTTAGCACATATAAAATTTCAAAATCTGACAAAATGGGTTCAGGTGAAAATCAAAGCTATATCCGTAATTTGAAGTGTGGAAAGGTAGGAAAGGAGAAATGATTGTTGATAATGCAGAGAGCTATCAACTGCTAGAAACTCACTAATTGCTATAATTTGAAAAGAGCTTGTCTCTGTTACTTCAAATATCAGGTTCTTTTCTTACTTGGAAAATTTTTTAATGGAATACATTTCAAAAGGTTAAAAAAAAGTTTAAGCATGGCTTAAAGTCATACTCACACTGAATGTACCTTTGAATGGTGAATTTACACCACAGAAGTTTCACATTGGAGTTTAAATACTATTCTTTGTTTCTAAAGTAGTCTGTCTTAAAGCACTAAGCTATTTACCATGATGTAAGTTAAATGGCCAAACTACATGAATTTGTCATTACCAGCTGTGGCATCACTTACACTTCGTACTAACATATTAAAATGTACTGCCATTTTGAAACATGCAATCAAGTTGTACCCAGATGAAGAAGTTGCTTTAAAGTACATAAATTTGCCTCTTTATGCTTTTGAAATAACCATGTTAAATATTCTGAAAGATAGAAATTGATGTTCTCCCTAGCATGTATCAATCAATTTGCCTGGTATGGTTCTTTGAAACAGCACTTCTAGCCCATCTTGTACAAATAGCAGTAAAGAATAGGGTTTGTGTTTGCAGCCTGAGCTAATGCCTTAATCAAACATTGTAGTTTGGGATATTGTGAAAAACTGCATAAAATTAATTTGGCTGCATGTGTTGAGTACAGTGCAGTAATCATCTCAAATAATCTTAGAAAAAAATAAAATCTGAAGAGTGCCAGATAAAAAACATGCAGACCATTCTAGCAGGTGAAATTATGCAATGGTTGAAAGACTTCCTGGAACTTAGAAAAAAAAACCACACCAAAACTTAATATAAATAAACCATTGTGTATGAATAATCCAATAATACACTATTACTGGCAGTTCACATGATACATTTTAAGTTTAAATGTGTATGGTTAGGCACCTGAATTTTCATTGCATATTTTTAAAAAATACATTGGCAAGTATTTGCTAGTGTGATGAGGAAGTAATGGGATATAATAATGAGGATTTAAGAAATTCCATGAAGTCTCCATAGTAACACTGTAGTCAGAGTAGACATAATCGTTATTATGAACCTGTAACCGAAAGCTGCAAGGGAGAGCAAAGGAAACTATGTTTCTAGATCAGTAATTCACTGTATTCGGGTACCATGGGCAAAAGAAGCCAACATTTTCTCCTGTTGTATATGGAATTCCTATGAGATGGAAAGCTCTCTCATATCATTTTTATCCGTGCATCTGCTGAGGAGTTTTCAAGTGATCATTCAGAAAACACAACTGTAACTAGTCTGCAAATAACAAGCAAACCAGAGATACTATAAAGAACAAGAACAGAAACTATCAAGATACTAGAAGAAAATCACAAAACAAAATGTAGTTTTACTATCCAATGGAAAATGAGATTTGCCAAAATAAATGTTAACTCCGATCTTCAGATCCTGGGGTTCTTTTTTTCTTTTCATCAAGAAAAAATTGACTTTTTCTTCAGCACAAAGAAGAATCTTTTTTTTTCATGATTCCACTTCAGAGATAGGGTCAGGACGTGAAACACTGAGCACATCTGTCAACAGAGGGTTATACTTTGCTGACTGCTTTCCTTTCCTTCTTTTAGTGCAGATTAATCATGAAAGACTGTGAGCTCTATGTGATAAACAAACATAACATTCAAAATTGATAGCTTGATGGGTGTAACAGTCTAACAAACCAGCAAAAGTCTGTTACAGATTAATTTCTTTTTTTCCATGTGACTTCATTGCAGATATTTCTGAAAAGAGGTAAAGGTACTTTAATACAGATAGATGTAATCTAAACTTAATGAGACCCATCAGCCTATCAACCACTGAGAGACAAAACTTCTGATGAAAAGAACTAAAATCCACTGCCCTGATTATAGCCATAATGCAAGAAATGGAATTTATTGTAGCTCAGAGAAGTATACATAATTTACTGCTGGAGACAAGTTATTGAAGAACTTCCATTGCAGACATTAATACCTATGTGTGAGGAATAAAAGGCTACTACCCATTTTAGAATTTTACACACCATTTCCTGCATTTATCCCTCCTGCATTTCCAGGCTTCCAGTGACTTCCAGATGCAATTGAAACCAGCAGTTTGAAAATGATAGCGCCAATCTAAACTACATTTAAAATAGCCTCACAACGAAAAAACAGGCGAATATCTAAGCCCATACTGGTAAGAAAATTAGACCAGTATTTTAGGTTTAAAACCAATCCCTCTCTTCGTAGTTACTTATAATAAAAGTTGAATTTAATTCTCCAAAGTATTTTTTTTCTTTCCTTTTGTGGAAATTTAAATATGGTGTTTATTTTTTAGATTTCCCTCATTAATCAGAGAAGGTAAAAGTTACTCTTCTATGTATATAATTTCTATACACCGCAACTACCGTGAAAAACAAACTTGCATAAAATCTTCTCTGTATGGGAAACCCATTTAAATACCAGTTTTTTTTAAAAAAAAACTTTTTAAAAGCGTTTTTTTCTTTTCTGTCCTTCAGAATGTAAAATACTGACACACTTTCTTTTCAAATCCTGAGATTCAGCTGAATGAAAGAATCTGCATAAATGTACATAATATGTATAAACAAATAGAACATGCAGAAATAAAGAAACATAATCACACGGCTGAGTGAGAGGCAGGTTACCAGCAAAAAAGGTATGGATAAGATGAACCAACTGTCCAAAGCAAGAAGAAGAAGAAAAAAAGGAACAAAAAGCATCTGGAAAGACAGGGTGGATCATGAGACAGCTAAAGGATTTGAATTTTTCACTTTTAGCTAGTGTAATTTTAAACTTTAACCTGATTGCTATTAATTAAAAAGTTATTAAAATTTCATGACCCTCGAAGAGGATAAATTGGTATTCATTTCTAGTATACTTACTGCACTTAGAGTAAGAACAAACAGTCTTCAGAATTAGCATAGTTCCCATAAAGTTTAATAAATAGATTTATGAATCCATACATCTAGGTTTCACTGTCAATCAGTAAATTAGTTGTTCTTGAATCACAGTCAGAAATATTGGAAAAGCAAAGAGAAAGAAATTAAATGGGAGATTTTTGTAGAACCCAATTTTCTCGAGCTATCAGTCTAGAACTTTCCATTGCCAGCAGATTCATATAAAATGGGAGAATATGGTAATTTTCAGAATTTTAACTCAGACCAGGGTTCATTTGAAGGTAGGAGGAAAGATTTATCTATCTAAAAATATGTGTATGAGGTTTTCATCTGTAAGAATGATAGTATCAAAGGTACAGTTGTTATTCAAAGCACTGAATGAATGCGCATTAGTAAATACTTACAAGCTCCAGAGATGTATTGCAAAACCAATGCAGAGTGCTGACAAGTTCTAGACTGCCCACTTTTGCATTTTTGGTCACACCACATTTTGGTATAAAAAGCAACACCACAAAACATGTTTGTCACCCATTTTCTCTGGGTGGCTCTCTTTTAAGTAGCAATGACTTTAAAAAAAGGCCTTGCAACTATGGGACCCTTTTGAATTACTAGGCTTCAGGAGTAAAAAATCTTCACTCTTTACCTGAGTTTCATGGTATCTATACCAGAGCTTTTCTGATTTGGTCACTTATTTCCTAGGCTGTCCTTGATTTAGTTAAAATGGAAAACAATGTGTTCCTTAAGCCTTTATCAATCATAACATAATTGCTCAAAATTGCTTATTTATTGGGCAGTAGCTGATTCTGATCTTGAAATAATGTTGTTTGAAACAAATACTGTAAAATAGGTGCAGCACTTACTTACAGTTTTATGTATTCTTTTAACACACTATTCCCCTGATGTCTAGATTCAAACCCAGACAGCACATTCTTTTAGGCCATTTGAAAAAGCTTTTGTGGCTTTTTGCCAGCACTATCAATCCTATTCCAGTCACATCACAGAAATGCATGTTTGTTTTAAGTTCACATCTTCATTGTAAATTAGCTCCAAGAGTATGATTAACAAATCACTCTCTGTAGCTCCATATTTGCCTGTTACAAAAGAGAAAGATCAACCTAAAACTTCCTTTATCACTACTGTAACCAAATCAACTGTATCACCCTTGGATTTCTGATAAGCTTATTCAAATTTGAGAAACTTTGTTTCTTATTCTCTGGTGTCCTGAAGAACAGAACAAAGCGTAGTAGAAAGACTGCTATAAAAATCCTTGACTGTTGTAGCCAAAGATTGAATGAAAACTGGCTCTGAAGCAGTTCTAGGATCCAGGCCCACCTTTTTCCCTTTTTAATGTCACTATCTGTTTTCCAACACTTGAATTAATGGAATAAAATCAAAATTTGTTTTCATTGTTAGAAAGCAGAATGGTGCAAATCAATTATTTTCTTACAGGCTTCAGCAATAGCAACTTTAGGGCTGTGAATAGAAATATTATATAAGAAATCACGATTTTGAATCATCTTGATAAAGTTAGGCCACATTACTTAACAACAAAAATAAATGAAGCAAAAGAAATTTTGGAATCAGTGCCAAAAATTGGAATCTAAAGCCTCAGGTTATAGGAGATTCAGCAGATACATAGTACAACAGCTTTCATATCTACTCACTCTGCACAATTTCTTAACACTGCATTGATTGTTCCTATATGTCATCAGAATTGAAAATTAAGGTTATTTAAAAGTGAGCTGAAATATTTTACAGTTATGTAAAGGTGGGCTTGTACAAGTAGCAGGGAGTTGGACTTGATGATTCTTGTAGTCCTTTCCAGCTTGAGATACTCTGGGATTCTATGAACCTATGAATTTTCCCTCAGTGACTATAGAATAGATATATATATATTAACAGAGGTCAACATGTGCAACATTGTCCATGGAAACATTCAAAATACATTAGCTTAAAGGAATAAAATTGAAACACCAATAGTAATATCTAGGATCTTTTTAGTAACACTACAATTATTTTGCAGACTGGTATAATGAAATGCAATGTAATGATCTGGCCACAGCTATCTAGGAGATTGTGGTAGAGCTAGCAATAAAATACAATTTGGAAAATCCTAGACTGCTAGTCCATGGAGAATGCAAAGGAGAAAGGTAAAAATGTGAATGATTTTGTGACTATACCTGTTTCAGTGAAGCAACATAATTAGTAATAGTTCATAAGTTTTGCTCTGTGTAACCACTAAATACACACAGACACTAATTCTTTTTCTTTTTAATACTTTTAAGCTGTTTTGGTTTTCAGTTTTCCCAGTGAAGGCACATTGTAACTTTATAAACATGAGCTTTACAGCGAAGTTTTACTTGAATCTTTTCTCTATGTGCATTAATTTCTAGCAATAACTTCCAAGAAATCTGCACAGGCAATAAACATGTCTTTATGTGTGTATTTATTTGTCTGAAACAAGAGTAAGAACTATATGAGCTGAAATATAGAAAAAAAAAAATGAAAATTCCATTCTAATTCAGGAATAAAATCACAAATATAATTACAACAGAAACCTTTATTACTATGAAATAGAGTTCTTCTATAGTATAAATTCGGTGGTGACTCAGAAATTGTGCTGACATCTACTGAAGTCAACAGCAATTTTCATATACATAGTTCAGTGTGTGCATGATGAACTGAATATCAAACTGTTCCAGGCTTCTGACCAAAATTTTCAATGTTCACACTTTAAAATGCTATCAAAACTAATAGTAGAGAAGTTTCATTAAGGTAATAGCTGTAGAATGCAGAACCGAACTTTGAGAAAAGCTAGTGAACTTTTCCAGCTATGTGTATCAATGATTTATCATCAGCTGTGTTGTTGTAGGCTTTAGAAAGAAATTATCTTGGTAGTTTCTTACTTTTACTCCATAAAACATTGAAAATCAAGAAGGCTGGATCTTCCTTTGTACTCTTTTTCTGACCATTTTTCCTCTTTTTACTGCTTCTTAATTACCTATTAAGAAATAAAGAAAATAAGGCATACCCTTTTACACTCTTGGAATAACCTTTTCTGCTTGAAAGTCTCTCAAAATACACAGCCTCCTCTGCAGCAGGTGTAGTTTTAATGATCCTTTGATGCCATATGTCAAATTTCATCACTTGCTGTGAAGAGTGACATTTCTTTTGATAGCTCCTAGCAACAGCAACACCAGTTATTAGTGGTTGCCTCACACACTAGACTAATAATTCTTGCAGCAAAAACATTTAATTTCAGCTTCATGCCATGCTGCACACTATCTCTCGTGCTGCTCTCCTCTGTTTGTAATTACTTTTAAAATAAAATAAATCTATATTAGTAATTCACTGCCCTCTGTATTTGTTTTCACATGCTCAGAAGAACACCACTACATTCTGCATTTCAAAGCTGCCTTCTGAACTGGATTTCCTGTCAGTATGGACAGTGAATATGGAAGCATAGAGCAAAGTGGAGATGGGGATGGCTTTCAAGAGCATGTTTGCCCACAGATGCCAGGCAGTGGAAGTGCACCATTGCTGTAACATAAGCATACTGGGACATCAGCAGACATCCAGGTATGGACCATTTGCAGGTATTCCAAGAGGCCTATACATGCACAGGTTGTGAAGGAATATGATATTTCCCTCTGCTAGTGTCATAATTATTCTCTGGACAATCATACAGGTATTCTGATACCACTAGAACCATTTGATAAAGGAATTACTTGTCAAGTCACCTTGATTTTCAAATGGCACTTTACATTTCTTTCTCTTCTAATGTTACTTTTATATCAGAAACATGTAATTACTTATACTCCAGCTTTGAAAATCCAACATTATGTTGGTTATTGCTAATCGATGACACCTTTAACATTTTCAAATATGTAAACAAAGTAATAATTCCAAACCTCATTATAAGAGGAAGATAAGGAAATGAAATGTCTTACTGCTGGGCAGAAGAATAAGGGAACTATAAAGTATCAAGCAATGACTTTGAGAAGGGAATCAATTTAATACCTTTTTAGTTCAGTCATCATTAAAAAAGTCACTGGCATCTTTTGCAGAAGAATAGGAACTCCAATTACAAAAAAGCATGGAAACATTAGACATATTTACATATGTTACTTCCCCTCAAAATTAGTGAGAGCTGATGAAGTACTTATTCTGAGATATGTTGTTAATGAAATCCTTAAACTGACAGAAGTAGGTACTGCAGAAATTACGGAGGACTGGAAAAACATAAAGACGATTTGTCTTTAGAAATAAAACAATACAAAGACTCAGAAAGCTATCGACCAATCAAGTTAACATCAGTCATACAAACACAGAATCATTGAATAGTTTCAGACCTTAAAGATCATCTAGTTCCAATTCCTCTGCCTTAGGCAATCTCTCTTCTTAGGAGAGATTTCCCATCCCTCAAATCACCTTTCTGGCTTTGCTCTGAGCCTGCTCCAGCAGGTCCATTTTTTTAATGCTGAGAGCCTCAGAGGTGGATTCATTATTCCAAGTGGGATCTCATGGTAGCAAAGTAGAAGGGCAGAATCACCTCCCTTGACCTGCTGGCCACAGTGCTTTTAGTGCAGCCCATGATATAGTTGGTTTTCTGGGCTGCAAGCTGTCAGAGACTGAAAAAGTTCATGCCTCAAACATCTATATAAAGTTTTGCTCATTATAACAAAAACTGTATAAACAAGCAACAACTAAAGAAACCTCCCTGAAGATACTTGACTGGGACTTTGGACTGTAAGTTAAACCAGTAAGATTAGATAAAGGAAAACCCATTCTTTAATCATCTCAGACCCAGGAAAAAACAAACAAAGCTGAAGAAGAGGAATTCATCCACAAGAAAGCCAAAGTCAGCAGAGATTCTTCCCTGGCTCAGTTTGGGCTGGGGGAGACCACAGCTCACAGAAGCCAGGTTTACAAAGCCTCCCCCCAAAACAGGGATGTGTGGGAGGAGCTTTCAGGTGTAACCTCTGGTTAGAGGCAGTGACCCATCCTCCCTTACACAAACTGGCCGAGCTGTGAAACCCTCAACCCCAGGAGGGCCACATCCACGGGACATT